>CAMOHE010025128.1:0-18450 GCA_946598075.1 Artocarpus hirsutus
CTCAGAGCAACAGGGAAACATATGGTATTTTTCATATAAAAAATTCATACGTATACGTACGAGTATATATAATTTTATTGTATACATACATAGGGGACACGTGTCCAACTGTACTTACGGAATTTTAGTTATTGATTTCGTTATTGTATGCATACATAGGGGACACGTGTTGCACTGTGCTTTTGAAATTTTAGTTATTGATTTCTCCTTTTTTTTTTTTTTTTTTGGGAAAAATGAGAAAAAAAATCTATTAGGGTGTTTAACATAATGATTAAAACCATTGGTTAGAATTATACATATTGTAGCATATGAGAGCTTTATATTATAATACTTTTTTTATTACTGTAACATGTAAGAGTTTTACACTGTTTTTAATTAAAAAGTTGGTTAAAACAGTTTTACCAAACAGGCTATATGTCTATACTCCCGCTCAATAACTGAAAGTCATAACTACTTCTTATTGAACAAAATCTCTCTCTCTTTCTCTCAATAGTGCCCTCACATCAAAACATTACCAGTGCATATATGAATGAATATTGTTTGCAGGGTGACAATATCAGCTTACGGAGACAGCTGAAGAACCTCTTAAGGGAGGTTTGAAAAAAATTACGTTGTACCAACAACTGTAGGATCTCCGGGCCCCATTTCATAAGAGTTGACGTAGATGAATTTCACGTTGCTAAAATAGCTGTTCAACTGATCAACGAGTGCTACTAGCATCTGGTTGAACAGCTGGATAGCGTCGTTCATGTAATCTACACATGCGGTCCCATTCGTTCCATACATAGAAATTGAATTTGGAGTGCAACCAATTTGTCCCAATCCAACCAGGGCTACCATCCTGGCTCCATAATTGTACAATTTCTATAACATTACACAAATACTGATTAGAAAAGAAAAGAGAGAATTTTGCTATGAGAGAAAGTTAAGATTAACCATCAAAGTTAATTAATTAATTAGTACTAATTACCATTACATGACGGCGATAATTTTGAATAAGAAGAGCAGCAAATTGCTTAGGACTGTAACGACTGCCGGCGGGGTAGATTTGCGGCATGTAATAGTTGTTAATGTAGTCGTTATTTCCCATTCCAACCCAATATAAGCACTTGTTTAGTCTCTCTTCTGCTAATCTTTTGTTGCCAAGTGCATTAGCAATACGGGAGACTGTAATCCGGTAATTCTTCAGCTGTCTCCGTAAGCTGATATTGTCACCCTGCAAACAATATTCATTCATATATGCACTGGTAATGTTTTGATGTGAGGGCACTATTGAGAGAAAGAGAGAGAGATTTTGTTCAATAAGAAGTAGTTATGAATTTTTGTTATTGAGCGGGAGTATAGACATATAGCTTGTTTGGTAAAACTAGTTTTAACCAACTTTTTAATTAAAAACAATGTAAAACTTTTACATGTTACAATAATAAAAAAAGTATTATAGTATAAAGCTTTCACATGTTTCAATATTTATAATTCTAACCAATAGTTCTAACCACCATGCTAAACACCTTAATAGTTTTTTTTTCTCATTTTTTCAAAAAAAAAAAAGAAGAAATCAATAACTAAAATTTCAGAAGCACAGTGCAACACGTGTCCCCTATGTATGCATACAATAACGAAATCAATAACTAAAATTCCACAAGTACAGTGGGACACGTGTCCCCTATGTATGTATACAATAAAATTATATATACTCGTACGTATATGCATGAATTTTTTATATGAAAAATACCATATGTTTCCCTGTTGCTCTGAGAATCCCTGCTGCCCCAGATGCATAATTGAGGCCTCCCAGTAAGTTGGAGCTATTAGCAGTAGCAAAAGACGGAATGGGCTTTTCAAAACCCAGAAGTTCAGCTGTGTAACACCGCCGAAAGAGAAACAAACATAAGAAGAGTTCCTCCATTATTTTCTGATCTTGGGAAAAATTAAGTGCCACAAAATAATAAGACAAAAATACATAAAACGAAGGATAGTGAAATGAAGACCAAGTATGTCCTCCGTGGTTCGGCCGTTGGTAAACCTTCCAGTTGGACCATCTGAGAAGTCAATCCCATATGGTGGATAGTTGACTTTGGCCAAAGTAGGAAGCTGATTGTTCATTCCGTTGTCAGCCAAAGAATCTCCGAAAATGAAGAAGCAAGGTACTTGGGGCTTTGCAAAAACACAGAAGTATTGGAATTGCTTTGTTCATGAAACGACTGTGAACAGAGCAAAGGCTAACAACCATGTTTTCTTCACCTCGGAAATTTCTGCCATTAATAATGTTCCACTCTAAAGAGGGAAAGAGACAGCCAGATGTGTATGTAGTTGTGAGAGTATATATAGCTAGTGTTGTGTATACATCATTATATATTGTGAGCGAAATTGAAGATTTTTTTTGGTCTAACAAATGGTGGTGAAAGCTGTGGAACCCGCATTATGGGCCATTTAGGCGCTGGGAAATGATAGTCATGAATTTGGTGGATCGGAACAGAGCAAAGAAGAAAATGTGTGATATTGACCGAGTTGTTGAGGTTTGATTCATTGATAATTTCAAAGGAAATATTGATAACGAGGGATACTTGTGAAAAACTTAAATTTTTTTTTTAAACTTAACAAAATGCTAAAACAATCAGTGTTACGTAAATTTGAACCAAGTTATTAATATAAATAATACGTTTTTAGTTTAATATAAGAGTTTTATCTATTTCCTTTGAGTTGAAGGAAGACCCTTTGAAAAAAGTGAAAAAAGCCCCACCCAATACACCAAAAAACCAGAAAAAATAAGCCTTTGGCTTTCTGAGACTGAAAAACTATAAGACACCTCCCAATTTTGCTGTCTCCCTCGTACTTGGGGGCCTGATGCATAATGGTATGTGCTAAACCTATCTCTGGAGAGCCTAAAACTAACTCCAGCGTGAATAATATGTAGTTTGGAGTTAGGTGGAAACAGCATAAGGAAGAAAGATTAGATACCTTTGACAGGGTTGTATTTTTGTCTAGGTCTCTTCGTTTAAATTTCCTTTTTTTTTTGTCGGGTTGGTAAGGGTTGAGCATAGAACTTTAGGTTAGAGCTTGAGGGTTTTATCCTATAATAGTGTTTTACATACCCCTTAAAAATATGGTATAATAATATAATAGAGTACATAAAAAATGACCACCAAACATATAATGTGGTGTTTGGCAATATGTGTTAAAACTAAAATTTTTGGTTATTATGATGTAAATCTCTTATATGCTATAGTGCTAAAAAAAAGTACATTATAGTATAAAGCTCTAACATTTTACAATGTTTTTCAACCAAAATTAGTTCAAATTCTTTGGTTCCCCAAACATATCTATAATAATAATAATAATAATAATAATAAGTCTCCCAAAAATTGATTTCTATCCAAAAAAATTCCTGACATTTTTTATTATTTTGTGGATATTTCTAGAAATATCTTCAATATTCACAGATATTCATTGATATTGAAGATATTTATAGATATTGTGAATAATTTATGGACATCTCTGATAAAAAATCCTTCCCCATCCATATTTATATCCACATCAAGACTTTAAAATAATAAATATTGTTGTAGAAATGTCCGACAATATTACCGGCATTTTCATCTTTGGAACAGAGTATAATCACAAACTAATGCATGCCAGGTAATAATTGAACGACGTTTAGTGTTTTGCACCTGTAGTGCATGTTTACTATATTGTTTGGAGCACTGATATTTAACTAGCTCAACAGGGCTAACAATGTGGGTTTAACGCAAGAATGCGACTCAAAATCAACCCAACTCAATGACATATTTGACAAATAATTGACTTGATTTATTAATTTTTTATAAAAAAAATAGACAAATATAGACATGATTTTTGAAAGAATAAATTTAACAAAGTTACTTCAAATAAAATTAAAAAGTATATTATTTTACGGCCTAAATTCACAAAGTAAATATAAATAAGTAGATTAAGTAAGTAAAATAATATTTATATTGCTTATATTAGCCATGATAATACGGATTTGAGTGACTTTTTTATTAAATGAATGAGACATAGGTTGATTTAAATTCAACACAAAAATTTAGGTTCATATAAATACAACCCAATTGCCACCCCTACCTTCTTCTCATACAGAGGGGCAGTAACCCTGTTGGGTTAAAGTTGTGTTTCATTAAAAGTATTTGTCTATGACTTGAATTCGTTTATGGGCTACCATATATATAGGATTTTGTTTCCTTGCATCTAAATGGGTGTATGTTCAGCCACTAAAGAATAGGATTAGCTAAGAGGAAAGAATGCTACGCAGGCCTAGTTATGGTAGTTATTTTAGACAGTAAGCCACCAGCTATTGCAAGTGAAAAAGAAAGTTATGACTGGGTAGTTGGGTAAATATATATGCAGTTCAATGTTTGTTTCATAATTTGTCATGTAAAGATGTAAAACAACCAACGACGAGGTATCTTTCTTGGTAAACATGACGCTGGCTGAAATGTGACGTAACATTGTGTTGTTTTATAAGCAATGAAGAATTAATTAAATTTAATTTTAAGAGTAATAAATATGCAATATATATTTAGATCGAGGAAAATAACTTCAATTAATGAACATAGTAGTTAAAATCAACTGCATACTACCCAAAATACAATGTAACTGTTGAGGGTGAGCTCGGTGCCACCGTCGAAGATCTAAACTCCAGGTGGTCGGCCACACAGCTCGATAAAGGTATGTAGAGCTCATAACTTACTCCGATTACGCTCGGCGCATTGTCTAAGGTGCTCCTCAGGGCTCCTTCGGGCCGCACCTCAGTAGAGTGCCTCCTCAGACTCAACGTCAGCTCGGGTTGGGCTATCATTATCCTGAAGTAGGTTGCTACTCGCTATCGCTGGCCAACAAATGATAAATAACTCACCGTCGGATGCGAGCCCATCCATCGACGGAGGAACATGACACTTGTCACTTGCCATCTGACACGCCATAATGTGACACCCGGGTTGTGGGCAAAACCCACCTAACACTCGGTCCAAGTGGTAACCTATAAATAGGATGCATTTATTGCATTCTAGAGGCAAGCAAGCTCCTTCCCAACAAACTCGTTCCCGACCTCTGCCGAGCACCCCCTGCCTTGTGCATTGGAGAGCCCTTGTCTTATCTATTAACTAACTCGCCTCTGAGGCGTCCCTCCTCTTGTTGCAGGTCGACCAGCCCAGGCAGAGGCAAACAAGGAAGAGCTGAGCACCCTGCGCCGCCGCACGTGGTGTTGGTACGACGCCGGATCACAATAAGCATCAACTTTTTTGGCGCTAGAAGAAGGGCCCCCTGCGCCTTTCACTTAAAACATCAAGTGCAGCCATTCCTTAGTTCACAATGGTGACTAGAGGGAACGTTCGAGATGACGTTGTCTGACAAGAGGGGTCGGGAGATCAGCACAACCGGCCTTAGAACACCAGCAGACCAAGGGGCCTCCCAAGAGCTACAACATCTTGGTCCAGCGGCCAAGAGAATACAACGCGAGTAGAGCAAGCGCCAGACCCGGTCGCCTAGGATCCAATCCAGGAGCTTACTAATGCAGTCCAGATACTCACCCAATAGCTTGCCCAATAGGTGCAACATCAGGCTGGTCCCGGCCTCCTTCCTCCAACCCTGGTCGACCAGGCTGGAGGTCAAACAGGATGTGAGATTGGCCCCGTTGACGAAGCAGACTCTGGATGCACCCGGAGCTCTACGCGCGCAATCTCGACCAATAATAGACTCGTCCAAGAGGGCCGTATCGGCCTCCAGTAGGCGCGGCCACCGTCACCCAAGGTTCTTGGGCCTCTGTTTTTAATAGGCTTAGGCACCGAGAGATTCCACGAGGCCAAGAACCCAAAAAAGGTGGCCAGGTCGAGGGCGGAGCACCCTATAGGGTTGAACTACCCAAGGACACGAACAGTCGTCAACTCAGGGACTTACAGCGTCAAATCAATGAAATTCGCAATAACCGGTTTGGCCTGGAAGATGTAGGAGCCCTGAATCCTCCATTCCCAAACATGATCATGCGAGCTCCTATGCCGCCCAAGTTCAAAGTTCCACAGATCAAGGCTTACGATGGGACCACGGATGCCGACGAACATGTCGAGCTCTTCTACGGACACATGCTTCTCTAGAACACCAGCGATGCGGCTATGTGCAAAGCCTTTTCGTTGACCCTTACTAGCCCGGCTCAGCAATGGTTCAGACGGCTTGAGCTGGCGTCCATCACTTCATTCCGGCAGCTCACCGATGCCTTCTCAGCAGCATTCTCGACCACAAAGACTAGAAGGAAAAAGATTACGTACTTGTACGTTGTCAAGCAAGGGGACGGCAGCGTCTGAGATTACATGAACAAGTTTACCCGAGCAGCGCTCGAGGTAAAGCACGTAGAAGACAAGACCCTCAAACACATTTTTGTTGGGGGCCTCCTAGACAAGAAGCTAACCTGGTCTCTCGCATTTAAGCAGCCGAGCACATTTTCATAGATGCTCGGCTATGCCTAGAGGCATGCTGACGCCTCGGAATATATGAAGAGTTGTAGAGAAGAGGCCGGCACAAGCAGCACAAAGAAAAACAAGAAACAAAAGGCTGTCAAGCAAGTAGCGGCCGAACAGACTAAGAAACTGAAGAAAGATAAGTCCGAGAAGCCGAAAGCTCCGACTAGAAAATTCCAGAGCTACACCCCACTAGTGGTGACAATTGACGAGGTATACGCCCAGGTAAGTGGGAAGAATCTATTGGTTCCCTTGCCTAAGCTAAAGGGCAGCAGGGTGAAGCGGGATCAAACAAAATACTTGACTTCCACATGGACATGGGACACACCACCCGAGAATACATACAGCTTAAGGATCAGATTGAGCGGCTGGTCCGAGGACATCTAAGGGAGTTTGTCGAATAGGTTATAACATCGGCCACCAACATTGCTGGAAATGGGTCGCCAAGTCGAGACACTCAAGACCGCCTACGTAACGATGGTGGGAACGCCTCAGAACCCCCGAACATCGTTCACATGATCTTCGACGGGCCTATCACCTGGGACACCTCGAGTAGCCAGCAAACTTACGTCCGAGAAGCTCGCTGCCAAAAAGATACCCCCATTACATTCATGTTGGAGGAGGAGGATGAGTTGGTTCACCCGCATAACGATGCACTCATTTGTGAGCTGCATATAGCCAATAACATTGTGCGACAAGTGCTTGTCGACAATGGTAGCTCGGTCGATATCTTGTTCGAGCAGGCTTTTGACAAAATGAAGATCGACAATGTTACGGTCGTCCTAGTCCAGACTCCCCTATACGGCTTCACCGACGAATGTGTCCAAGCAGTTGGGAAGGTTGCATTATCGGAGACCTTTGGAGAGGGGACTGCTCGAGTCACTTGTGTCGTCAACTTCCTCATTGTCGACAAACCCTCTTAATACAACATCATCCTCGATTGACCGACACTAAACGCGCTGAAGGCTATTGTGTCCACGTATCACCTGGCCATGAAATTCCCCACAGAGAATGGGGTTGGAGTCATTCGGTCGTCCTAGAAGGATTCCCAAGCTTGCTATAAGAATGCCATCTGTGCAGCGAGCACGCAACCAAACGTCTCGGCTATTTGTTTGGCTGACGAGATAGAGCTTCCGATGGATCCATAATCTCGAATGCTACCCAACCTTGACCCCCGACTTCCCAAGGGAGAGGTTAGGGCAACTCCTGTAGAAGACCTAGTGCCGTTTAGGTTGGACCCAGAACATCCTAAACTTACGGTTCAACTCAAGTCGTAGCTCTCAGCTGAGATTCGGGCCAATCTAGAGAAGCTACTTGCTGAGTACAGGGACGTATTCGCGTGGTCACACGAGGACATGCTTGGCATAGACCCAAGCGTGATCTATCATCGCCTCAATGTCCAACCCAACCATAAGCCGATAATACAGAAGAGAAGAGCCTTCAATCTAGAGAGATATGCTATGATAAATGATGAAGTTCATAAACTTCTCAAGGCCAGATTTATCTGGGAAATCAAGTATCTGGAGTGGTTGGCAAATGTTGTGCTCATCCAAAAGGTCAGTGGGAAGTGATGAGGCTGCATTGATTATACTGATTTGAACAAAGCGTGCCTAAAAGACTGTTTCCCACTGGCCCGGATAGATCAGCTTATAGACGCAACAGCCGGGCATGAGCTACTAAGCTTTATGGATGCGTACTCTGGGTACAATCAGATTCGGATGGCCGAGGAAGACCAGGTCAAGACAACCTTCATCACCGACCAGGGGCTTTACTGCTATGTGGTAATGCCCTTCAGATTAAAGAACGCCAAGGCAACCTATCAGCGGCTCGTCAATAAGATGTTCACCAGGTTAATCGGCAAGACAATGGAGGTATACGTGGACGACATGCTGGTTAAATCTATCCAAGCATCCGATCACATAACTGACCTCCAAGCAAGCTTCGATATACTCTGGGAGTACAGGATGAAACTTAACCTAATGAAGTTTGCATTCGAAGTAAGCTCGGGCAAGTTTCTTAGATTTCTAGTTAACTGGTGCGGTATCGAGGTTAACCCCACAAAGGCGCAAGCAGTCATCGACATGCACTCTCCTCAGACCGTGAAAGAAGTGCAGAAGCTGATAGGCATGATAGCGGCCCTGTCTTGGTTTGTCTCCCAAGCTACCGACAAGTGCCATCCTTTTTTCAAGGCACTCAAGGGGAGGTTTGAGTGGAGCAGGGAGTGTGAGGAAGCATTCAAGAACCTAAAAAGGTATCTGGCCATGCCCCGGCTTCTATCCAAACCTTTGCTAGAGGAAACATTGACCGCCTACCTAGTCATTTCTAAGAGGGCTATAAGCTCAGTTCTCGTTCGAGAAGAAGAGCGAGCTCAACTCCTAGTCTACTACACCAGTCACATATTCCAAGGCATCGAGGAGAGGTACCCCCCACTTGAGAAGTTGGCGTTTGCCTTGATCACTTCTGCTCAAAAGTTACGGCCTTACTACTAAGGCCACACAATAAAAGTACCGACCAAGTTTTCACTCCGATAAGTTTTGCAGAGTCTAGAGATATCAGGTTGAATGGCCAAGTGGTCGGTTGAGCTCGGCTAGTATGATGTTCATTTCATGCCAAGGACTGTGATCAAAGCTCAGGCATTGGCTGACTTCAATGCTGAATTTATGGATGCCGAGCAAGGCACGCCTCTGGCCGAGAAATCGCCCGAAGTGGAAAATGACGCTCCTAGCTGCAGCAATCCCCGGCCTAAACTGGAGCAAGAATGGAAACTCTACATAGACGGGTCATCTTGCGTAGACGGATCAAGGGTTGGATTGCTTCTAATTACCCCAGATGGCCACAAAATACCATACGCCCTTAGGTTTCACTTTAAGGCTTCAAATAATGAAGCGGAGTACGAAGTGTTCCTCACCGGGCTTCGGATTGCAAGAGAGCTCGACGTAGATCGCATTACTGTCCACAGCAATTCGATGCTAGTCATCCAGCAGGTAGCTAGAGTTTTCCAAGCTCGAACGGAGTCGATGGCCTCGTACCTAAAAGAGGTAAAGCTGCAGCTCGGTCAATTTAAATCATACGATTTCAAGCAGATCTCGAGGTCTGTGAACTCCGAGGCCGACGCCCTTGCTTGATTGGCATCGAGTCTAGGTGGTGATAACCTAACTTCGATCCTTAATGAGAGGCTACATGAGCCAAGTATAGCTGGAGTGGTGTCAAGTATAGTCGAACAGACCACTGTTGCCTGGATGGAACCGATCATTCGATGCCTGACCACAGCTGAATTGCCTGACGATAAAGAGAAAGCACGTTGGATTCGCAACAGCTTAGCCCGGTATTTGATGATCAAGAGAAAATTGTACCGATGCAACTATACAACCCTATGCCTTAGGTGTGTAGGGCCGGACAAGGCTCAATACTTGATGAAGGAGATCCACGAAGGCATATGCGAAAACCATTCCGGCGGGCGGTTTCTAGCCCAAAAATGCCTTCGACAGGGCTACTATTGGCCGACCATGCAGCAAGATTGTAAAGAATATGCGCAAAAATGCATGAAGTGCCAGCAGTTTGCGAGGTTGCCCACGTATCATGCCGAGCCCCTCACCTCGGTAACTTCGGCATGGCCTTTCACGAAGTGGACCATAGACCTGATCGGACCCCTTCCGCCGGCCTGGTCTCAATTTAGATATTGCATAGTGGCTATTGACTACCTAACCAAATGGGTTGAGGTGGAACTGTGCACTAACATGACCAAAGCAAAATGCACCAACTTTGTATGGAAGAACATCATTTGTCGATTCGAGATCCCACACACCATCGTAACCGACAACGCCAAACAATTCAAAGTGGCAAGTTTACTTTGCCTTTGCAAGCAGCTTGGTATTAGGAAAGTTTTTTCTTCTCTGAGCTACCCCTAGAGCAATGGGCAGGTCAAAGTAGTAAATAAAACAATTAAGGACAACCTGAAGAAGAAGCTCGAAGGCCTTAAGGGAGCATGGATTGACGAGCTCCTGAAAGTGCTTTAGGCGTATCGAACAACTGCTCAAACTGCTACTGGAGAAACACTATTCTTGCTTGTGTATGGTGCAGAAGCCGTAATACCTGTCGAAGTCGGTCTACCGAGCTATCGAATCGAGCAGTTCGAGGAAGCCTGAAATACCGAAACCATGATGTCTAAGCTTGACCTGCTCAAGGAGAGAAGAAACCAGGTTGTTATTCATAATGCAGCCTAGAATCAATTCATCGCTCAGTATTATAACAGGCGAGTTCGACCAAGGAACTTCCAAGTTGGAGACTTGGTGCTTGAGAAAGTCATAGTCCCCCAACCCAGGGTAGGAGCCTTCGGACCAAAATGGGATAGACCTTATAGGGTCGTGGGCATTGTACGGCCCGAAACGTATAGACTGTTTGACGTCGATGGGAATTTGCTCGACCACCCTTGGAATGCCAAGCTTCTAAAAAGATTCTTTTATTAACACTAGCCAGAAATGCTTTTTGACCTCTGGCTACGTTCTTTTATAACTAGACCTATTGAATAGGACTGGAATGTAAATATCACACATCAATGAAATATAAATTCTTATACTATTCATTGAGCAATATGTGTCTGAGGAATATTAAATCTTGAACATTTACGTTAACTCCAGGCTAGTTGACCAGACACAATTCCCGAAGACGAACTGTCCTAACTGTCGCTTATGCTGGGGGACCAATCAAAAGTCAACCGATCATGTCTGTCTCATGCAGGCTGCCCGTAAAAAGTCGTCCTAGTAGGATAAGGTCCCGACCACCATTAGACTTGTACAAGTTTTCAACAACTTAAACCAGTCTAGGGGGGCTAAGACAGGGCAAGGGTTATCATATGCTATTGTGCTCTGCCCAACCCAAAAACAGGTGATCTAATCGGACCACCCAACGTGCTCAAGTTAACTCGGGGGATAGTCAGGACCACAAGTCGACGGAAACTGGGTTGAAAAAGAATCAGAGAACAAGTAATGGAAAGCTCCTTCTGAGAAGCTCCTAACTTGATCCAAATTTAATAATTAACCCGAAGTCGAGGTGCCTGCACTCTCGAGGAACTCTCCATAATGAACACATTTTGCTTACCCAAGAATAAGTTCACTTTGGAATAAAATTTCAAGGTTTGAGCATCAATATCTTGGAAAGGAAATGTCATATTAGTTTAAATCAGTGGGGACGTACAAATAACCGGGCACCTCTCGAGCTCGGATATAAAAAAAAATGATGATGATGATGATGAAATGATCAAGCCTAGGCCCTATCCCCAGCATCATCCTCGTTGCCACCATTACCCTGTCCTCAGACAGCCTAGTCTACCTCGCCGCTGTCGATGCCATGCTTGTCCCCATCATTGTCATCGTCCACCTCAACGACCTCGGATGCCTGTGGAGCCGCCGCTTGCCCAGGCTCTACTATCAGGGTTGACCAGTTAAAACCTATGTCCTCAGGGTACTGCCAGATCAACACCTCCTTCAGGTCTGCCATTCCGAGGTAGTAGAGGTTAGCGTATGCTGAGGATTCTTTGAACTCCTCAACAAATTGGACAAGTCGGTCCAGAAGCTCTTCCACAAGGCGACGATTTTTCACTGAGAAGCTTCGAGCTGACCCTTTACCAGCTCGGTTGCCATACTCGCATCCTTGGCTTTCTCCTCTGCTTTTTTTGTCTTCTCCTTAGCTTGGGTTAGTGAAGCTTTAATTTGATCTAGCTCGATGTTCTTTTCACCGAACTCCTTCTTGACTTTTCAAAGCTTGAGGACAACCCTACTGAGCCTTTCCTTCACATGGTGGGTCTCTTTCATCCCCGTGGAATAGGCCATGTGAGTGTAGGCGCTTGTCTGTGAAAATGAGGTCGATTAGTGACTAGTAAGAGGTGACTAATTGGAAAAGATTATAAGACAGGATGCTTGCCAGGGCAGTTGATCGGAAGACCACCTCAGACAACCCTTGGAAGCCCTCACTCTAGAGGTTCACTAAGAAGTCCTCCTGAGGAACGACATCTCCAAGGTGTTCAAGGATGTGCTTCTGGTAGTCGGCTTGTTTCCTCGGGGTGAGTGGCGAAGCCCTACCAGCTTCAGGAGTGGCACTCGAAGAGGCCCCAACTCCTATTGGCTTAGACTATTGTTCTTAGACTACTGTGGGTTGTTGCTCGGGATATGGTGGGCGCTTTGCTCGGGGGGTCCGCTTACACTTCTTCTCGACCTTCATGCCCTTGCCTTTTGCACGCAGGCGTTCCATCATGGCACGCCTTTCCTTTAAGCTAGCCTGCTTAGGCCTGGATGACATCTCTGCAAAAACAAAATAAAGTCAGAACTAGCTCGGTAAGTGCCAAAAACAAGACAATAAAACTTGGGACCAACCTCCAATCCAGAGTAGACGCGATTGGTATAGGAGACTGATCACGTCCTCGAGGTCTTCATCTGCGATTGGCTGCCCCACATCGAAGGAGTCACCCGAGGAGCCCTCAGAATCGAACGATGGTGGCTCCCTTGTTGGTCGACCAGGTCAGACGGTGCTCGGTCCCGGGATGTCGACGACGCCCGGCCTGATGACAGTGACTTGCTCGGTAGGCTGAGCAGGCTGAGGGGGATTTGTTTTGTTGGTTCCCTCAAACCAACCGTAAAGCGACAGGATCTCCTTGCTGAGCAAAAAGGTCTATTGCCTTTGCACCTCTGGCTTCTCGAAGAGATCCTCGATCACCTTAATGATGTCGCGTGGGGCCCACGGCTATTTGCTCCAGACATGCCCCTACTCAAATGTCCTCGGGACACGCTGATCCTCAGGAATGGCCTCACCGGCTCGGGCTAAATAATTCTCCCCAACATAGAACCACTCATATTTCCAGAGCTTGTCTGAGTCGGGGTTGCCCAAAATGAAGTCCTTCTTGAAGCTGGTGAAGTAATACTAGCTAGACTACCAGGGAAGTTTCTTCATTTTAAACACTTATTTAAATGCCTCTCATGGAATCTCGGTAGGCCGATAATACATCCATAGAATATACATCCCGATCAGCAATCTATAGCTGTTCGGGTTTAGCTGGATTGGGCACACGTTAAGATTGTTTAGTGCCCGGTGGAGAAAGGGGTGGAGTGGCAGGCGCAACCTAGCATGAAAGAACTCTGCATATAGTGTAATGCACCATTCTGGCAGAGTCAAAAGGGAGTCGCCTTCATCTGGCGTGATCAAGATGACGTCGTCGGGAATGTTGAACTCGGCAATAAGGTCCACTAGCCAAGACTCTGTCATCGCGCTGGAGTAGGCCATCGTCGAAGTCTGCCCTGGTTGGTTGATCCTGTAGGCAATTACACCACGAACACGCGAGATCCTAATGCCCTCGTTTACTGGGGGGGCTCCCAACCAATTCTGCTTCTTCAACCTACCGTTCTTCGTCGGAGATTTTGACGGTAACTCTGCCCATAATTAGGCAGAGCCACCAGACTACCGCCTGGATGTGCTTGGAAGGTCGGCCGTGACGCCCAGCTCGGCCCTCTCCTAGGCGATAGCTCAGGAGGAGCTAGCGGTCGTTGTTTTGATATACAGGTCCTCACCCCTGCACAGCCTCACGAGGCGTTGTCTGTTCAGCATGTCAAGAAACTCCTACTCAGGAACAGTCTGGAAGTCAAGCCGTAATATCTATGCGAGCTGCCTTATGCCTTCCCGTCTAGGTGGCGCACCCCCAGCACTAACGTCCGCACGAGGCCTTGGGGTCTCTGAGCTGCTTTTCGACCAAGAAATGTCTACACTTTGAGAATCTGACAAATCACTCATTCTTGAGCTTCTCGGGAATTACCTGTTCGACTAAAGTGTGCTCGGGAAAGGAAAGATCTCGGGTCATAGTTAATAGCTCGGTAGTCAAAACTTAGGAGCAAAGTATTGCCTTAATCGCATGTGCAAGGGATGGTAAAGGGAGGCCTATTTACAGCTGTTTCGCGCGGCAAATCTGGGCATAGAAGATGAAGAGACGCCATCATTATGCCTGACAGACGGCGCAGTCGGTCGCAGAGCGACGCATGTCCCTGACAACCCCTGTGGCCCTTTGTCTCCCACTGTCTCGAGATGCCTCTTGGTGTTCCTCCTTGTGCTGCCCTCACTTGCTCAGCATAGTCCACCCGGTTGGACACCGACCAGGTGAACTGGGGGACTAATGTTGAGGGTGAGCTCGGTGCCACTGTCGAGGATCCAAACTCCAGGTGGTCAGCCACACAGCTTAGCAAAGGTACGTAGAGTTCATAACTTACCCCAGTTACGCTCGACGCATTGTCCAAGGTGCTCCTCAGGGCTCCTTAGGGCTGCACCTCCCTAGGGTGCCTCCTCAAACTCTACGTCAGCTCGGGTTGGGCTATCATTATCCTAAAGTAGGTTGCTACTCTTTATCGCTAGCCAATAAATGGCAAATAACTCACCGTCAGATGCGAGCCCATCTACCGGCGGAGGGACATGACACTTGTCACTTGCCATCTGACACGCCATGATGTGACACGCAGGTTGTGGGCAAAACCCATCTAACACCCGATCCAAGTGGTAACCTATAAATAGGATACATTTATTGCATTCTAGAGGCAAGCAAGCTCCTTCCTAACAAACTCGTTCCCGACCTCTACCGAGCACCCCCTGCCTTGAGCATCGAAGAGCCCTTGTCTTGTCTGCTAACTAGCATGCCTCTGAGGCGTCCCTCTTCTTGTTGCAGGTCGGCCAGCTCAGATAGAGGTGAATAGGAAGGAGCTGAGCACCGTGTGCCGCCGCACGTGATGTTAGTACGATGTCGGATCACGGTAAGCATCAATAGTAACAATTTGCCATATTACACAGTTCCTTTTTTTTTTTTTTTGTTATAGTAGTAATCACAAACTAGTTATATATATTTGCAAGGGTGAAATGCTACGTTTGGAGCTAACGAAACTAATATGATGGGTAGTATGTTTTGCCAAGGCCCTCATCATAGAGTTCAAAATAAAAGGAGTAATCATGTGTCAAACTTGTGATGACGGTTGCTCACCGCGGAGTTAATAACTAGCTATATAAGCTGTTTGAAAAATGGGTTTAAACCAAAAAAAAAAAAAACAGTTTAAGCTTAATTTGCAGCAATTTAAATTTTGTGAAGCTCTTTTCTAACATAAAAGTCAAAACAAAACTTAGGATAATAAGAAAAAAAAAAAGGAGGGAAAATATTGTAGTGAAATGAGCTTGAATCAAAATTTTGTTAGAGCACATGTTTGCTTTATGTGGTCGTGACCACTTTGCACCGATTTGTAGGCCATTTCGGAAATGAGTTTGAACAAAAAAGATTGAGCTTGTTTTGTAACAATTTAAATTTTATAAGGCTCATTCCTAACACAAAAGCTCAAAACAAAATACAAGATAGTTAAAAAAAAAAGCATAAAAATACTATAATGAAATGAGTCTAAATTATTATGTTTTTTTTTGTTTAAACTCATTTCCCGAATAACATATACATCTTCTTCTTACAATTTCCATGTTGTAATCTTTTTGTGACTGGTCTTGGTTGTAACGCCCGCCTAATTTTATGTAACGGATCATGACATTAAATGTTATATTACGATAAGTGTTATGATATATAATATAATGGTGCTAACCATTTTATTTTAAGTGTTATGACAGATGACGCTCACGTGGAATTGATGTGCTCAAATGTTCATGTCATTAATGTTATACGTTTAATCATATTTTTTTTTATAACGTAATGTTATAAATGATTTTTGTATTTAAGGATAAATCGGCAGGCCAGACCATTCAGTTCGGTAGGCCGAAATGATTTCCTCAGAACGGCAAGCCGATGATGTGTCATCGGCAGGCCGGACTTCAGAGATCGGCAGGCCGAAGATAGTGATCGGCAGGCCGATGACAGCTGACAAGCAGTCAGCAAAAATTTCACAAAAATTGCGATGAGGTTGAATTTGTGATAAGAATGATTTATTTTGAATAATTAACATAATTATGGGATGATTTGTTTAATTTTGGTAAAGAAACATTTGACTTTTTGAATTAATTGAATTAATGGATAAGTTTTCCCATTTTACAATTTCAAAATATGGCAATTGTGAGAAAATTGATGACTTAACCCAATCCTCTCCACTCTCCACGCAATTGAGCCCATTTTAGTCAGAAATTTTTCTGATAATTATGGAGGAGACAAGTAATCTTTTTTCTTTACGTTATCTTATTTTCACAAAAACCACCTCTTACTATCATTCTCCCTCTCTCTCGTTTTCTCTCTCATTCTTTTTCTCTTCATCTTCTTCATCTTTCTTCTTCTTCCTCTCAAAATTTCCCTTGCTATTATTTAATATTGAAATTTCTTTGGCGTTGATTCAAGGAGTTTTAAGAAGAATTCATTGTAAGGTAAGAGTTTAATTTTTTTAGCATGTCTGAAATTTTCTTCTCTTCAAACCGACTATTATATGTCCATCTAGGAATGTCATTTTGCTCTAAATTTTTAGTATGTTAATTATACATGTGTTATGTGATATTTCCTCAAATTTCACGTTAATTCAAATTTTCTATAAAAAGTTATGAATTTTCTTCTCTCCACCACTCATAGTAAATTGTTGCTAATTAATTTTGTTGCACATATGTATGGTTGTTGTTTTTGTAGCAAATGAATGTTATTTGGTGATGATGTTTATATATATGTTAAGTAAAGGATTGGAAAATATGGTGATGATTTGATTAATATATTATGAGATATGGAGACTTTATGGATGCTAGGTATTTAATTTGTTTATACAGTAAATTTGTTGAACTTTTATTGTGTAATATTTTTGTATGATTATATGATTTTATATGATGATAAGAAATTGTGGAGACACTATATTATATGTGAATATGATGTCATATGAATTTCGAGGACTAAATAAATTTATTTTAATTGTTTGGGAATTATTATTGCATGTAATTCACTGTCTAAATTGTTTATGGCTATTTTTGTCTCTGCCATCTAATGCACGGTTTGAGCTGTATAAAATTTATTTAAAGGTGATTTTTGGATATGTTATAGTTCTATGTGTCTATTATATCTCCTAAATTTTGTAGATTTTTCTATGGTATGAAATTGTGAAAAATGGACCTGGGATAAGGATTGTTCAATGTGTTATGGTTGCTGACAGATTTTGGTATTCATGATGCATGACTTGTTTTAATTATTAAATGAAATTTTTATGAATAAAAAAAAATCATGCTAATATGTTTTTATGTTAACTTTGATATTGCAGAATTTGGTACTCAAATTGTGTGTAAAAATAAAGTTATTAAGTTATGAATTCATGTAGGTCAGAAGTGTATTGTGTTGATAGTTTTATTTGAATGTTCTAAAGTTAATGAAATATGTTATATATTTATGTTTTTAAGAAATGAATGTAAATATGATGTTTTTTTGAAATGGTTATTATGGATGTTATGTTATGGTAATTAATTCATTAAAATAAATGTTAATTACCATTTTATAAATGTATGACATGAACACATTGAGAAGTGAGCACATCAAGACCGCGGCGTTGTCACCTACAAAAGTAAGGTTAAGTAAGCTCATTTGAGGTAAGTACATTCTCACCTGCAACATGATATGTTTATGAAAAGTATGTTTATGAAAAGTATGAGTTTTATGAAAAGTTTGGAATCCATTTTTATAATGATTTTATGATGATTTCTCATGATGATTTTTCATAAAGTTTAAAGCATGAAAGTTTAAGCATGTTTTCATGATAATGTTTTTTTTTCAAAGTATGAAAGTATAAGTATGTATATATGTATCACCTAAATAAGTGTTGCACACCCAATGAAATGTTAAGTTATGTTATGTTATGTTATGCATCATGTTTGGTTTGGGATTAGCTACCCCTCTCCTCTCATGACGGCGCGCCTATGATGATGATGTTATGGTGCAACACTTGGGCCCTTAAGATAAAATGAATAAAGTTTTAATATGGATGATGTAATGAAAGAT
>CAMOHE010025129.1:0-38473 GCA_946598075.1 Artocarpus hirsutus
GTTATTTAGATCAATAGAGAGATTAAGAGTGATACTCTACTGGTGAGAATCTGAAACTCCCTAAGAGCTCTTGTTCACAAATCACGAACAATAGCTTTGGGTTCTTTCAATTGGTTGGAAGGAGAGTCATCTTGAGGAAGAGCTATACGTGTGAGCCCACACTCACTCCGATTGTGGATAGAGAATAGCAAAGAAGACCAGTTGGTTGAGGCTCTTTTGGAACGTTACTTCTCTACACAGAATTCGGGAGCTTTTCGGCTCATACAAGGTCAGTAAGATCAGGTTAATTTATACATATAACATGTCAAACTTGTGTTTTGAAAAATACTCTGATTTAAAATTTTTTAAAATTCTGCTGCGTATTATTTTTTCAACACAATGGACATTAGTTCGAGTTTGAGTAAAGGTTAAGATCCCTAGTCTAGTGATGATGATAGAGAGATCGACGAATGGGTCTAGGAGCAGTTGAAGATTGAATGAGCTTTCAAAGTTGGTGGAGTTGGAAGTAGTAAAAAAGCAAAAGAGGGTACTACTGAAATAGACAAAAGAAATAGAACAACATGTCATTCCAATTGAAGCGAGCAGATCGAATCGCTCAAAAAGAGGGATTATACTTCACCTACAAATGGGTTTGGAAAAACCCAGAATCAATTCTTAGGGACAAGGAGCTATCAAATATTAGGATTGAGTTTGGAATTCCTTCCTATATTAATATTCGACTTCCACACCCCTAGTGAGCGAGCAGATACACAAAAAAAATATATATATATAGTTGTATATGTACACCAAATGGTTCAAACTAGGGCTTTGACTACAATTCTCAAATTCATGCTCAAAGTGGCATCCCACTACCAAATCTTGGTAACACAACTCATGTCGAATGGGATGTGATTACTAATTGCCTTAATAGTGATGATCAAGGAGGCTAGCATCGACTTTGACCTTCACAATTTCCTTTGATGTTACCATTTAAAACCCAACAACAAGAACATAGCGTGATTTTACTTCGTTTATCAAAAATCGAAGCACAACATCGCCTATTTTGTTAATGTGAACAGACATTGGGAAGAGAGATATTTCTTTATGTCAATCAATTGAGATTCGATTGAGTGGTCCACTCGATTTCCATTTCCTTTCATATTCGGTCATATTGGTGAACATGGATACTTGAATTTTTTTATGCAGTGATTTCAACTAATCCTTACGATCTTTTTTGGCTTAACAAATTACGAGTTGAATCATCCTACTCCCATCTTGACTCTTTAACTGTTTTAAAAAGACAAACTTGGGCTGAAATTTCTCATCCCGTTCAACTAGGAAAATCTTCCATTTTATTCCTATTAGCTTTCCAAAACAAGTTGATTGGGTTTTTGTTTGCTGCAGTGCACTATAGCGATTATACGGTCTGTCAAAATTTATTACTCTACTCTCTAATGAAGGCCCTCTTCTCACAGAAGCCACCCTATCATCAATGAAGATCTCATTACCATCGATGGAGGAGGTGATTAAGAGAAAGGTTATCGTGAAGGCTGTAGTGAAAAAGAAGAAGAGAGGCAAAGTGAGTGAATTTAGTGCTTTAGAGAAAATGAAGACTCCACCTACGGATACACCAAATGTTCCTCCACCTCCACCATTTGACATTCAGCCCCCAATGTCGAAGAAGAAGAAAACTACGGGGCCTTTCGATGCCATCGAGGACATCGACAAGAGAGTTATTGACAAAACTCTCGATGTTTCTGAGGATGCAAGCATCCTGCAGGATAAGCAAGCATCTTGGAATGCCTCGAAAAGTTTCAACATTACTTTAGACGAGAACAATTTCAGGGGAAAATTTTCTTTCTTGGCTTAATAACGAATTGACTCTGATTCTTGGGCAGGTAAAATTTTGGCAACTCTTGTTTCAATAGTCTTTATATTTCCTACATTTAATCTTATGTTTAATCTTGTATTTTGTAGGCCCTTCAACTGCATAACATCTTTGCAAATACGACTGCTTATAGAAACGAAAGACTTAATGTAGCCATCAAAGAGCTAGAACAAAAACTCAAAAAGGTTGAGTTCGAGAAGGATGATGCAAAGAAAGAAAAGACAAACCCATTGCTGCGTTTGCCAAATTGAACGAGGAGGTTCTTAGCTTAAGTAGCAGCCTTCATCTAGAGGGGGAAAAAATCAACTGAATGAAGAAGGAGGTAGAGAAAAATATTAGAGAGATGGAGGAAATTAAGGAGCAACTACTCGACATTCATAGCAAGTCCTCCGTCAAGACCAAGCTAGAGACTCTAAAAGAATTTAAAGCAGACCAAATCAAAAGCCTTGATATCAACGTTGAGATCGTGAAGCTTGAGAAGCTTCTGACTCCATATGATTCTAAAGTTGAAGAGGTTAATGTGGCCATAACGATTTATGAAACTGCTTTAGTTGAAGCACCATCAACTCCTGAGATGACTGAAATGGAACCCCCGTCGGCAAATGAGCAAGTTGTTGTCAGCATTTCAACCAATAAAGGAGCAACAAGATAGAAACTTTTATTTATTTTTAGCTAGTAATGAATTTTTTTTTATATTGTAATGAAAAACTTCTATTGATTCCTAAAGCAAATCAAAAATTTTTGTTGCCTTTATTATTTTCTTCTAGTATTGTTCCCCCTTCAAAGTTTCATTTATTTTTTAATAATTATAACTTTGAATTTGTTGGGTTGACACTAATTAGTCAAGTATAAATAGGCTTTTTCAAAATCAAAGAGTCATTATAGGAACTGTTCTATATTGAATCGAGACGAAATACATTTGTTATAACAAACATGGACAACAATGACTCAATATTTAAGTCATAAGGAAGGTTTAGTGAGTCAAAATAAAATATGTAAATCGAATTGAGTACCAATGAATAAATCAATCATTGATTTAAAGCCTAGGGATATGTCAATGTAAAATTAAACACTTAATGAGTTGAAATCCATTGTTGATGTAATTTGAGCCATGAAGATGGCAATGTCAAATCAAACACTGGATAAGTTGATTGAATCCTATGTTGATGTAATTTGAGCCCTGAAAAGGGCAATATTTAACCATATTGGACGAGTTGATCGAATCCAATGTTGATGTAATTTGAGCTATGAAGATGGCAATATCGAATCAAACACTAAATGAGTTGATCGAATCGAATGTTGTTAATTTAAGCCATAAAGATGGCAATGTTGAATTACATTAGATGAGTTGATCGAATCTAATGTTGATGTAATGTGAGCCATGAAGATGGCAATGACAAATCAAACATTGGATGAGTTGATCAAATCTAATGTTGTAAAGTTGAGCCTTGAAGCTGGCAATGTTAAATCACATTGGATGAGTTGATCGAATCCAATGTTGATGTAATCTGAGCCATGAAGATGGCAATATCGAATCAAACATTAGATGAGTTAATCGAATTCATTGATGTTAAGTTGAGTCATGAAGATGGCAATGTTGAATCATATTGGATGAGTTGATCGAATCAAATGTTGATGTAATTTAGGCCATAAAGATGGCAAGAAATTAGGAAATGCAATGTATTGAGCAAAATGGTTATTGTAATGATAACGTGGCTACACTCGTTTATAGTATATGAGCTGCCTACATACCCATGCATAGAGATCAAGCCAGATATAGTTCAATTTGCATACCTATGCACATTACAACAATTACGATAGTTGTTAGATTGTTATGTCAACGAACAACCTACCGCAAAACGAATTAAACGACCTTTTAAAAAGCCTAAAAAATGAAAAGCAAATTTTTTGGTTTAGAATAAAGTTATACAAAATACTTTCGCAAGTGATGGGCGTTCCAACTTTTGTTAATGATTGATCCATCAAGTTTTTCCAATTTTGGGACTCTGTCATATACAATGGCTCGGAATTGATAAGGACCTTTCTAGTTGGTGGCTAATTTTCCTGCATTTGCTTCTTTCATTTCTTGAAACACTCTTCATAGTACAAGGTCTCCTACTTGAAACTTTCTAACTCTAACTTTCATATTATAGTTCATGGTAGCTATCTGTTGATAACAACCAAGGCGGTAGAGTGCATTCTTTTTTTTTTGTCGATAAAGTCTAGTGCATCTTTTATCATTTCTTTGTTCATCTCTTCATTGAGGAGAGAGTAATCGATTCAAAGGTCTCGAGTGATAACCTCTGCTAGGATTATTACTTTGGTTCTATATACAAGAAAAAATGAGGATTCACCGATTGCATGCCTCGGTGTTGTTCGATAAGCCCATAAAACCATCAAGAGTTCTTCAACTCAGTGCCCTTTTCTTCAAGTTTTTGACAATCGTCTTGTTCGTTGCTTCGGCTTGTTTGTTCCCTTGTAGGTATCTAGGTGTCGAAAAGCTCAGAATGATGTCCCAATCATGGCAAAATTTCTTAAAGGATGTAGATATAAACTGAGAGCTAACGGTGACAATTTCTTTTGGCATTCCAAATCAGCTGATGATGCTTTTCCATATGAATCGCTCGACATCTTGTTCTTTGATATCTACAAAAGCTTTAACTTCGACCTATTTAGAAAAGTAATATGTAAGAATAAGAAGATACTTAACTTGCCCAAGAGCTAAAGGAAGGGTCCGACCACGTCCATCGAGTACTTCATAAATGGTATGGCAAACTGATTGACGAAAGTTCTTCGACCAGCTAATAAATGGCTGGTACATTCCTTTAGCAACTATCACATATCTTGGCGAAGTTCTCCAAGACGTTTTGCATGGTCGGCTAGTTGTAATCTTGCCTTTTAATTTTGTTGCATAGAGATCTTCCCCCTAAGTGATCACCGTACAAACCTTTATGGACTTCTTGGATAACTCTTTCAGCTTTGTCTTTTCAGAGGCAGTAGAAACAAGGACCTACTATAGAGTGTTTTTAGAGTTTCCCATATACTAGATAGTACCTTGTTGCTTGGATTTTGATTTTTTTACAATCTACCTATGGTCTGGGAGCCATCCATCGCTTATGTATATTTTGATAGGTGTCCTCCAGTCATCTCTTAGGTCCACATAATTCGCCTCGTCTGTTGTCTCGATGCTCGATCGCTCAATGCATTTTAGAGGAATAGCCTTGTTTTCTTTTACCTCAACGGATGAGCCAAGGTTGGAGAAAGCATCTACCCTTGAATTTGCCTCGTGGGGACATGTCTCATTTTGAATTGATCGAACTGGTTCTTCAATTTACTTACCAGCTTCAAGTAAGAGATAATCTTCTCATCTCACACCTTGTACTCTTCTATAATCTAATTCAAAACAAAGGTCAAATCGCTCTCCACAATGAGTTCTGTAGCCCCTAGTGCCATAGCAAGTCTTAGGCCAGCAATCATGGCCTTATACTGCCTCATTATTTGCTACTTAAAAACCCAACCTGAAGCTTTGCTTGATTTCTTCACCTGTGAGTGATTGCAATAGTATTCTGACTCTTGATCCTTTTTCATTACTGGATCCATCTACCTATATGGTCAATACTTTGGGCTCATCCTTGTACGCCTCATATGTTAGCTCTACAATAAAATCTACAAGTACTTATGCCTTTAGCACTACTCGCAGCCTATATTCGATGTCAATTTTGGTGAGCTCAATAGCCCACTTTGTCAATCTCTCAGAAATGTTTGGCTTGTGTAGGATGGCTTGCATTACGTAGGATGATAGCACTATGATCATATGACCTTGGAAGTATGGTCACAACTTTCTAGCAGATACGACAAGCGCAAGAGCGAGTTTTTAAACGATCGAGTACCTTGTTTTAGCATTCAACATAATGTGATTGACGAAGAAAACTGGCTTCAGAATTGAGTATTCTTCCTTGATTAGCGATAAGCTGACTGTTGTCTTCAAAACTGCTAGATAGAGATACAGTGGTTCCCTATCCTTAAGTTTTGACAAGATAGGTAGCGTGGAAAGGTAGTTCTTAAACTTTTGAAATGCCTGTTAGCATCGATTGCTCCATTTAAACTTTGTGTTTTTTTCAACAATTGGAAGAAGGGTAGGCATTTGTCTAATGAGCTAGTTATGAATCAGTTAAGAGCAATGACTCACCCAGTAAGCTTTTGGATCTCGCATTTAGTCCTCAAGGATGGCATCAGTTGGAATGCTTTTATTTGGTCCAAACTCACCTTAATCCTTTGTCTCGTAACAAGATTTCCTAAGAACATTCCACTAGCAACTCTAAAAATACACTTTTTTGGGTTCAACTTCATGTTATGTTTTTGGAGTACGTCGAAGGATTCTTGCAGATGTTGCATATAAAGATCTGCCTATAACAATTTCACCAACATATCATCAATATAAACTTTCATGTTCTTACCAATCTATTTTTGAAACATCATGTTGATAAGCCTCTGGTATGTTGCTCCTGCATTTTTCAGTTCAAAGGACATGACTTTAAAGCAAAAAATTCCATATTCTGTAATGAAGGCAGTCTTCTCTTGATCTTCAAAGTGTAGAAGGATCTGATTGCAAGCTGAGAGAACGTCAAGGAAATTTAGGATTTCATGGCAAGTAGTCCTATCGATGAGGCGATCAATGTGGGGTCGTGAGCAACTATCTTAGGGTAGGCCTTGTTTAAATATGTAAAATCCACCCACATTCGCCATTTTTCATTCTTTTTCTTTACAATCACTATGTTTACAACTAGTCTGGGTATTGAACTGGATGAATAAACCCAGCTTCTGGTAGACGCCTTACTTCTTCTTTCACAATATTGTTTCACTCGACCTCAAGACTTCTCCTCTTGTGTCGCACAGATCGACGTTAAGCTATTGCAAAATGATACTTTGGTCGATTCTAGGCATAACTGCATAAGACCATACGAAACAATCTTTGTTAGCTTTCAA
This sequence comes from Artocarpus hirsutus, assembly GCA_946598075.1. Lineage (NCBI taxonomy): Eukaryota > Viridiplantae > Streptophyta > Magnoliopsida > Rosales > Moraceae > Artocarpus > Artocarpus hirsutus. The sequence continues at coordinate 6,854 of CAMOHE010025129.1, forward strand.
AAATTCGACTATAACAGATTTTACCTTTGGATTGAGCTACAAGCTGATGTTCACTGTTCTTCGTTTATACTCTGGATCGATATGAACTTCATTAAGTTGCGCTAATATTGACTCGCCCTATTCCTGATCGCTTGACCCATTTGATAGGTTTATTTGTAGTTGCTATAATGTAGGTCTCTTCTGCATCATCGCTGTAGTATAGCAACTCCTTACTGCCTCGTGGCTTCTGAGGATTTCTTGTACTCTTTGCTTTATTGGAAATCTAATTCGTTGATGAAAAGTGGATGGGATTGCTTTTATTGCATGTATGCACAGTAGCCTAAGGATGATGTTGTACCCTAAAAGGGAGTCCATGATGAGAAAACTTGTCATTTTGTTTTCTCCAGTGGCATAAATAGGTAGTCTGATCTTTCCTAGTGCTGCAGTCACTTTCCTATTAAAACGTAGCAGTGGGGTGGTTGATTTTTCTATTTCTTTCTCATCAACATCCATTTCCTTCAAGATTGAAAGAAATAAAATATTTACTGTGCTCTGTTATTGACAAGTATTCTCCCTATTTTGCAATTCGCGATGTTAAGTTTGATAACCAAAGCATCGTCATGTGCCAAAGAATTGTCATGTGGTCTGTCGAGCCCCAATGCCTCGTCACTTCAGAATGAAATCGTATTCTCACCAAACTATTCAATCCTCAAACTTGAGTTCGTTTGGCCCACCCTTCATTGTTGTGCTTTCATCTAATTAGCAGAATCTTTGCTAAAGATAGAGCCCCCCACAAATGGCTTTGATCATCTTCCTGATTGGCAATGGTGGCAGTGTCTTCTCTTGGGTTAGACAACTTTTTGATCCACTTTGCTCGCTGTCCAACCTATACGTCAGTCTTCCTTATTCAAACAAATACTCCCTCAAGTGTCCTTCTTTTAACAATTCTACAATTTCTATTCTCAGAGCCTTACAATCAATCGTCAAGTGTCATATGTCTTGATGAAATTTGTAGTACTTTGTATGGTCATGAGATTGGCTTGTGGCCATTTTATTTGGCCATCTAACATAGTTCTTTCCTTCCAATTATGCGATCAGCTTAGTTGGGGCTATGTTCAAAGCATATTTTAGCGACGACAATGGCCTGCTCCTCCCTTGTAGTTTGCACTCTTCTTTCTTTCTTCACTCCCTTCTTGGTAGTGTTTGTGTCTGTCCTCTTCAATCTAGTTGAATCTTAGGCTGTCTCTCGACCCTACTGTTTTGTTCTTTGTTTCTTGCAAGTTCTCATTCCCACCATTCGTTCTCTTTTTCGAGATCGATCCATCCCTTAGCCCTATTAAACGCCTCCTGGATCGTTTGTGGGTATTCCGAGCAAATGCTGCTCTTGAACAAGGACTTGTACAAGAGCCCTTTTTTTAAAGCCTCCTGAGCTGTTCCATCTTCTAGAACCTAAATTTCCAAGATGGCTTTACTGAACCGTTTTATGTAAGCCCATAGTGATTCCCCTAAGCTCTGAATTATTGACCAAAGGTCTTTGATTGCTTGTCTTGATATGCACTGAGTAGGCTTTGACAAAGGAATTTACCAACTTTTCAAAGCTATCTATAGCCCTAGCAGGTAGGTTGCTGAACCATTGGAGGGCTGGTCCCCTCAATCTCTATGTGAATAGTTTGCACATCATCTTGTCTAATATCAAGTCTGAAATGTTAGTAGCACTAACAACATCTTTATATTGTAGAAGGTGATCCTTAGGGTATGAGGTTCCATCAAAGCGTGTGAATATAAGATTGTCGTATTTGGGAGGAACGACAAAAGTAATTCTCCTCATGAACGGAGGCTCTCGAATGTTTTTTGAGATGTCATCTAGTGTTGGGGTCTTACTTGTAGCTTTAGAAACTCTTTGGTCGATTTTTACTTTAACCAATTTAGTATTTTGGTTGAGCATCTCCCTCATCAATTGCTAGATGGCTTTATTTGTGGGTTCGGCCCACTCGTGCCATAATGAGCGCTCGCTACCGTCACTGCTATCATCGATGCTAGTGTCGTTGTAGTCGTAGTTGTTGGCATAGGTGTTGGAGTCGTGTACAGGGGTTACATCCTCCTAACGGGGCTGAATAAAGGCTACTGTCTAGTAGGAAATGGTGTTTGGAACTGCCATTATGTTGTCGTCATGGTCGGAAGTGTCGAATACCCATATTATGGATAATAATAGGAGTAGGCCGTCAACTAGGAGCTTTGGTAACTGAGTTAGCTCTTGAGAGCTGTGCTCTCGCCACTGAGTTGTTTCAATCGTCTATCCCATTCTTGGGAACGCGCTGTCTACTCATAAAGCATCTTTTTCAACGCTGGCTGCAAGGGCCTTCATCCGCTAGTTTCCTTGGGGAACAGTTTAAGTTTTCTTGTTCTAAGTGTTGGGCATATTCTGGTTGTTGGTGTAATCTGGTTGTTGGTGTTGTTTGCCATTTCTGATGGTGGAGCTTGAAGATCCTTGAGTTGGCGATCTGAAGGCCCCATGGTGGGCGCCAAAAATCTACAATTAAATAAAAATGTGTTAGATAAATTTAGGACTTATTTCTCAAGGATTTGTACCCTCAAATCACCGTTATTAGAATCCACTTTAGCTTTAAAGAATTATGTTAAAATTGCAACAGAGAATTAATTATAAACAAGTAGAAGAAAATTAAACACGATAGAAAAATAAATGATACCACATATGGAATTTTATAGTGGTTCTCTCTATAATGAGAGTTACGTCCATTGTTCTTTACTCTTAATGGGTAAATTGTGTGCAAATTACAAGTCGTTTAAGAATGGAAAATTAGTGAGAGATCTAAAAATATTTCTATAGAGTTTCTATAGGATTTTTTCTATGTCATTTCATGAAGTTGCTAATGCCTTTATATAGAGAATCACATGAGATTGTGGCCTTAAGGTGATGGAAAGAGTAGGGGTAGTGATGCACACAGTAGTTGGATACGTGTCAACTTGTGATTGGCCGTAAGAATCGAGCTTCTCCCACGTCTTAGTTCGTGGCTTGACGTGCCTCCTCTAACCGTCAGGTCGTGCTCTTCAATTCTATTGAGCTAACACTTGAGCAAAATTGCAACGATAGTGAATGTTAAACTACAAATGAAACAATTATGACTAATTCGTAATCGATCGAATCGATCGAAGCTTCAACCCATTTGAGTGCTGGGCAAATGACGCTTTTCTTGAAGGACGATTTTAAATCGAACACTCAAGTTGGGCTGGATTCGTTCTGGGTGTAAATTAGATTTCTTATTTTGGGCCCTGATGAATGATTTGGGCCAGATCAAATCGTATACCCAACATTATTTTTTTAAATGTTTAAAATAATTTTCATAAATGTTGTTCAAGAAAAAAATAAAAATAAAAAACAAATTTGGTATTAGTAAGGGTATTTTTGTGCTTTTTTCTTACTTTTTTTTTGTAAGTGTGTGTAGGATGAAATTGAATAAAGTTTTTTAAATTCATAAAATATCTTTTTAGTTTCTAAATAAGTGAGAAATAAATTGCAAAAAATAAAACTAGAGTATATAACGATAAACTGGAAATTATTTATTCAAACAGTCAATCCCATAGCGAGGCAATTATGTGCATCAAGTTAATAGAAAAATCATACCTGTCAGAACTTTTGACTTGAAGGGGGAATCGAAATTACATTTGAAAATTATAAATACTAAGTTAAGACTTCGGGAACAAGTCAAGTTGGAAAAAGGAAAAACTTGAGGGACAAGTGTAATAACATCAGATGTAGACATAATAAGGATTGAAGCGCAGAAAAGCACATTTGAACGAGAGTTTCTCAAATCAACCCCAAAAATTGTGGTACGCAAAAAACACACTACAAAAGTAAAATAAAAAATAAAAAATAAAAAATAAAAAAAACCTTCGGACACCACAATTAAAATATAAATAAAATCATGTGTCTTGTTACTTCCTATATTTCTTTTATAGTTCTTTTAGATCTCCAATACAAATACTAATATTAGTATTATATTTTTCTATTAAAAATACAAAACATAATATATTTAATATGCAATTATATTTTATACTCCAATACATCATCATACTATTTTAAACTATACATATCTTTTTGTCATCGTTGTATTAGGTTTTTTCTTTCTTTTCGAAATTGACCGTTACATCCAAACTTTTGTAAAATAATTTTTTCTTTTGAAATTTTAAGAGAATCATGCAAAATTTGCATTTGCTGCACTTGATACTAAACTTAGCAACAAGTTTATCATTTATCAAATTTAAATTTAACGTAAAAAATAATATTAAATTAGAGTACTGTTTCCACTCAAATATTGAAAATTTGCGTCAACATGCAAGTTAGACATTAGCCATGCAAAGTCCGACAAAAAGGGTAATAAAAAAGGCAAATATATATATATATATATATATATATATATATATATTATTTCATTACTCAGCCAAATAACCAGCCTTTTAATTCTGGTTCTGCTGTACCCTACTATTTGCACAACGTGTAGTAGTAATGATAAAATAAAAAAATACACTACAAACTAGGAATAAAATAATTGCAGTCTTATCGTATTCTACAACCAAAGCAAAAAAAGAATCACCAAAACTGCCTGCCATGGATATGCTAACAAGCTTATATATCTCCAAAACTTCCTCAAAACTACTATATATATATATATACACACACACACACATATACATATACCATTTCCCTTTGTTTATCTTCATTCAACACTCAAAGAATGTAAATCAAATCCAATGTAGTAGACAAAACGCGTTGTTATTCTCTTCACAAAACTGGCTTGCTCCAGCAACTAGACAGCTGGACTGAAGGCTTTCGTGTTCCACTGCCTCAAACCGTGTTTCTCGTATGAAACATTGGCCCGCTTCCTTCTTCCCGATCTGTCTGTCCGCCCATGATCCATCGCCCGATAGTCATCACCAGAAAATCTCGAGGTTTTGTACCTCGAATTGTTCCAACCCCAGCCATCTTTGTTCCACCTATTAGTGCCCCATGTCCCCCAATGATCTCCATAAACTCTTCCAGAGTTGTCATAGTTGCTCCCCCATTGATCGAAATCATTACCCCTTCCACTTGAGTTGTAACCCCATCCTTGGTTATCATCCCTGATGTCTTTGTTTCCCCGATCACAACCGTTTTCCCACAGATTTTTCCTATCATCAGCTCCTCTGGGGTTTTGGGCTTCGTTAACTTTCTGAAAAACTTCTTCAGCGTCCCCCCATCCAGTGCATGAAAAGGACTGATCCATAAGGGAATTTCCCAGAATCACGACCCTCTCACCTTGATTACTTTCATTGGAGGGTTGAGGCTCTCTTTCCAAGTCCATAAAGAGCTCGGGATCAATGCTGGCATCCCAATCTACGTTGTCGATGTAGATATCAGGATCAGGCAATGATATGTCACATGGAAGGCCATTGATCTTTGCCCAAAACCTGTTCTTCGCATTGTTGAATGCCTCTTCACCCGCAGAATCGTTCCACTTGATGACACTGTCATACAGATAGATATACCTCTTGGTTTCCAAGAGCTTTTGCCACGGAACTGAACCAACACAAAAGCAGAATTTCTTTTCCCATGAAGGCACTTGCCAAGTTTCTGCAAAACAGAATAGTGAAGTGGGAAATTCCAGTAACCATGGCTGTAAGGATAAGGTTTTAATCAAAATAATTTCGATTTATGAGACAACAAAAGCACAAGAAAAACAGCAATTTAGCACTAACTAAGAAAACAAGCCAAATATAATAATAAAAATCCAAAGAAAATTGACAATGAAAAATCACATTCCTGTTTTGACATGGTATACATGATGTGCATCCAAATTTTTTTCACTTAAAAATTTCCCAGTATTGTACTCCTAACAATGGAAATCAAAATAAATTTCACTAAATTTACCAAAGATAAACATCCCCAGAATAAGATAATGTGCTGAACTTGGTAAAATCATTCAGGACTCTTTGTTCAAAACACCCTAATGCAATTAATCTGGATTTATCTCAGATATCTCTTTAAGGTGAAAAGCTCGCCTAGGCCACTACCAAGGAAGGGAAAAAAACACTGGGCTTGATTAAAAAAACCCCTCCATGATTAAGAAGGAAAAGCTCTACTCTCTATTCTGCCAACAAAATTAGATTAAGAAAATAAAAAGAATCAAAACAAAATAAAATATTTGAATTCGTTCCACTTCAAAAGGAAACAGAACATGACGCAATCTAAGGCCAATAACTTGTCTGAAAATCAGAAAACAATAAAAAATAAAAAGGCATAAACAAAGAAAAAAAAAAAAACTAGCATTATATCAGACAAAAACAATTGCAAAAAAAGATCACCGTGTCAAAACGAACAGAAGAGAAAACCAAACCATCTTAAGAGAAGAATAAGAAAACATTCACAAAAATATTCACAACTTCAAAAATCAACAAATTCAGAAAGCGAAGAAAACCATACATACCTTGAGATGATCCTCTGTAATTATCTGATCTCGCTCTATAACCTTCTTGATCACGGAATTCGCCTTGTCTTCTTCTATAACTTCCCATAATCACCGCCAAAAGAGGAAAAAAAAGGCCTAAAGAAACAGAAACTTCTTTTCGCAAACCAAAGAATGATCAAAAACAGAAAATTTTCCTTCCTTGAGGGCTTTTTGGCAAAAGGGTATTCGAGTTTTCTTGTTTGACAGAGATCGGATTGGGAAGCGCCTATGTGATGATCAAAAGAAAAACTCCTAGGTTTCAGAGAAAACAAAAACTTTTTTTTTTTTTCAAAAATATTTGCTGCAAATTCTTGAAGAGTTCTCAGTAGTTTATTTTAGGCGGTATTTATAGGCCCGCAGTATTTTTTTGGTTCCATTTGGATTTCTAATCTGGAGTCATGCTCCAAATCAAATACTATTACTTTCAACTTTTGCTTTCCTGATAAGGCCCGAGTCAATGGGGTTTGCGGGAAGTGGACAAAACGTCTCAAGTTAGCAGTTGCTTATCAATACTTGTGGACTTATCACGTTTAAAATTCATTTAATAAGATAAAATAAGGGGAATTATACAGGGACAGGGATACAAGGCAGAGAAACATCTCTCTTTGTCTCAAAAAAATCAAAAAAAAAAAAATCAGAGAAATATTATTTTCTATTTCATTTGGGAAGGAAAACTTTTATACGAGCAAAATAACAAACAATTCGTGATGCATCCATATAAGCTCATTTGATATTTGATTTGTAACTAAAATTTTATAAAGTGTTTAAAAGAAGGGTTTAAGTCATTAGTTTAAGTTTGAAAATTATAGCATATAAGAGCTTTATACTGTATTTTTTATTGTATCATGTGAGAGCTTTATACTGTTGAAAGCTTTACAGTGTTCATAATTCAAATCGAAACTATTCGTTTAAACTAATCTTCGAAACGCCCTATTAAGTTTAAAAACTATAGAGTATAAGAGCTTTATGCTGTAACAACTTTTTATCTTTTATTTTAGCTACCAAAAACTTTACATTGTATACAATTAAAACTGATGAGCTGAAATCGAAATACCAAACAGACACTATGGCCCTGTTTTTTTTTGTTCTTAAAATTTTTAAAAATATTTTCATATATTTTTCGAGGCAAAAATTTTGCAAACACTCTTAGCACAATTTCTAAAAAATTTTTATTTTTCAAAACAAAAACATTTTCACATATTTTGAAAACAACATCAAACGCCCTTATATATGCCTAATGTTGTTCTCAAATATATACATGGAAAGACTAGCATGACACTCTCTTAAAATTCCTCAACAACAATTTCAAATATATATACATATATAAATATTCCTCATTATGAAAAAAGTTTTTGTAACTGTTAATTTAAGAAATTCAATTCCTTATCGAAATGAGAATAATATTATTTAGAAAAATAAATAAAAAATAATTAGAAAAAACTAAAATGATGAAAAAAAATACTCACATAAAAAACAAAAAATTCATTAAAAAACTCAAAAAATTCAAAAACTAAAACTCTGACAACCCACCACCATGGCTCATGGAGATAGATTAATGGTTAAAAGAGGGTCTCAACCCACAGAGGCGTAGTTGCACCCCTCTACAGTAGTAGCGACATGGCACCTTGGTAACATCCATTGCAAACCTCACAGCCACGGTTGCAACAAGCCTTTGCAACGCATAGTAGTCACGAGACCATTACAACTCAAATCCATCGCGAGCATAGTTGGTTTGTGATCATAAGTAAGGTCGCGAGGCCGTTGCGAGTAGCCAAGCACAACAACGAGGCCATCACAAGCAGGAACGCGAGGGTCACAATGAAATCACAACCCTGTTGCAATCCAAGGTGGCTAATGACCTATTACAACTTGATCTAGTAGAAACCCCAACGAGTTCTATCAGATCTAGTGTCCTTGGCGAACCACACCATCACTGGCAAAGGAGGAGATCTATTCTTTTTCTTTTTAGTTTTTAAGTATTTTGATATATGAGAGCTGACTTAATTAATGGTAAACTAGTTTATTTGTAACCATATGATCCAACATGCTTCATCGATGAGGAAAAAAAAAAAAGAATCTCTCATTGTAGCTTTTATATGTGTATAGGTATTTAGCATATTGTTACCCCTTAAATTTGTAACATGTTTTCAATTTACACTCTAAACCTTTAATTTTTGTTATTTGCCTTTCAACTTATAAATCTATAGCAAATTATCCCGTTGATAACAACTTTAGTTTTTTTGACTAAAATTGATATATAATTTACACATAAATAGTTGATTAGTCACATGAGTTGTCATTTTTATATATTTAAACTCAAATCTATTGTGATTTTAATTGAGTTTTCGTTAAAATAAAAAGTTTAAATTAACTTTGTTTGGAATATAAATATAAGTTAATATTTATATGAAAAGTCTGCCTGTACTCTTAATTAACAAAATATGTAAAATAACATTTCAATTTTAATCAAATACTTAAAATTGTTAGTAATGAAATAATTTGCTATAAATTTTAAAGTTCAAAAAGAAACTTACCAAAATTAAGAGTTTAGAAAATAAATCACAGATATTCGACAGGTTCAGAAGCAACCGTACCAAATACTTTACACACATATATAATACACATACACACAAACATTCATAGGCCCTAGTACCGAATTGGGACCGACACTTTTGTGTCTATTGCGTTGTCGAGGCGAGAGACGCGTGTCTATTTGTAATTTGTCTACAGTCTGCTCATTGCAATTGGACAACGCTACAATCTTGAGCCCAGCAATAATAATTAATTGTAGGATGGGGTATCACTGTAACTTTTAGTGAATTAAATAGTGAAGAAGCAATTAAAATATTGGGTTAATCCGTCCACAAATGACAAGCTGCGTTTGTAGTCCAAATATAGTAAATTGGTAATCCGCCCGCAATTATTGAAAAACAGACCCCAAGAATGTAATGAAGAAGTAATAAAGTTGTAAGTCCCTTGTGTTTTTTTTTGGGTGGGTGGGTGGGTGGGTGGGTGGGTAGGTGGGGGAATGGGGGGAATAGTTAATTGCAGTAGAGGTTGCAGTATATATCCTAAGTGATAATTCTGGAGAAAAATGAACTAAGAAAAAGATAAAAATGAAATGACGATAGTTGTTGTACGAGGTACTAATTTACATAGAAAGAATAGCTCACAAGACAACGTAACGTAACTATGAAACACATAGATTGTAACAGACTTGGTGTGAGATGTTATGTTATGACGAACGAGCATTGAGTCTCGCCATTCCTCTATTAATGCTAATTAAACCGCCATCTAATGTTAGGAATTAAATTAGAGCGCATAATAAAGCAACATGAAATTAAGACTTGGACTATGTGAGTAGAGGCATGAATCATATAGTAAGAGTGTTTGGAAGAGTGGTGGGAACCAGTGGCTAGAACCACTTTTACTGTAGCATGTGAGAGCTTTTATACTGTAGCAATTTTTTTTTTGTTACTATAACATGTGAGAGCTTTAAACTGTTCATAACTGAGTTTGTGGTGGGAACTGAGTGGTTAGAACCACTGCTAAACAGGGAAAAATAATTTATAGTACCCAAAGCCTGAAAATATAACCCAAAATGTTGAAGACGACCAAAACCGACACTTGACATTAAGCCTTGTTTGGCAATTACGGTTCTAATCGTTTTTTACGGTTTCAACCATTTTTACTATAGTGTTTTCTATCATAAAATTTAAATAAAAGAAAGTTCTAACCATAAAAAAATGGTTCCAACCGCTCTTCCAACGACTTAATGTTCAAAGAATTACATATTTTGAATCAATTTATTACACTTTCTTATTTCAAAACGAAGGCCACGTCAGACTAAAGGTAAACAGATCCAATGTCAACTTTTTAGTTTTAATTTAATGACCGGGAGAAATATCCAGAGCACAAACGAAACCGGACTTAAGACTCACCCTATAAACACGCACACCTATTGTTGAGATCTAGGGTTTGAATTTCACCATTTTTGTATACATATAGATTTGAGAAAATTACATATTATGCCCCACTTAAAAATATGTTTATTCATACCACATAAAAGATAGTTTAAAAAAATAGTGTCACACTAACACACGTACAATTCTAGTAGTAGTTGGGGGATTACGTCATTGCATTTATTTGCATTTTGTAAAGTCATAATCAAAGACGAAAAATGGTGCTTAATCAAATTCTTATGGATTACTTTCTATAGAAGGACATGAACAAGTATTCCACGGTGCATTGATCTTCCAACCTTGTATAACGCCGGTCGTTTGGTGGGCTAGCGAGGCTGTTTGTTCTCCCCTATAAGAACTTGGTAGGAATTAGTCCCACTAACGTGGATAAAGTATATGGGAGATCCCTTTTGTAAGAAATCTATATGTCATGCAAGATGTACCGTCTTTTTTAAATTATCTAAATACGCTACCCTCTATTCTCATACCTATCCGAACCAGACACAGACTATCAAAAGAATCATATTATAACAATAGTAAATCAAAAAATTTTATGTAATAAATAAATAATCAATAGAATGCAATTATTGAGGATGCTCGAGCAACTGAAGTTACAAAAACTCAACTTACGCACTCTGAGACATGCTAGTCTATTTTCCTTGCAGAGTCTTAACTTTGCCACTCTACAAAAAGCTCGTGCTTGTTTATACATTTTTGAAACAACCAAATTGTCTACAAACCTACATGTATTATTATTCTTCATTTGCCAGGAAGGCAGTGGCTGAATGGAATCCTGTTGTTCCAGGGTCATCGTGAATCTCATCAGTTAAATTTTCATCAGATTTTTCCTGCTCTGCAACAACCATAAGCATCTCAAGGCATTTATCAAAGAGTAATGCACTCATGTCTCTCTCGTCTAGCTCAGCAGCTTCAGCTTCAAGCCACTTGTCTCGTAAATCGTAGCAGATTGCCTTGATCGGTGTTGACTTCTGCTCCCGGAGCACTTGGAGCAGTTGTGCGGAGCGAGTCGTCTCCAGAAGGCGGTAGTAGTGTTAACAGCATTGCTCAAAATTCACGAGTTTCAGCAACTGTCTCAAAGTTGCAAGCTATCACATCTAGAAAATATTCTCGTATCCCTAAATATCAAAAGATAATGATTACTTGGTATTTTAATTATGCAACTAAATCACCATAGTCATGATATTATAGATGTAACTAAGATGGGTTAGTAGATTTGTAAGAAATAAAAAATTACATGCACAAAGAAATTTACAAAGATATGAACACGGAGAAAAGAGCCTCTCACATGTCTGATAATATCAAAAAATGGCAGAGTTCTGCTGGTGAAACTGTTTCTAGGCGCGGCAATAGCACATCAGCTACAGAACGCTTAAGAGGAAACAACAAATATCTAGAAGCAGCATCGAAAATTTCCTCAGTCTGTTCAATTACTACAATAAGAACTACAAGAACATAAAATTATATGAATTAGGACTACAAGAACAACTTAACATAAAATACCTGATCAGGGTCCATATCTTTTAAACCATCAGTGTACCTGTATAAATCAAGGAATCGCAAAAAGCATGAATAAAATTTTGTAGATACTAAAATAATATTCATATGAAATGTTGTTAATATTATTACATTTGGACAATGATAGAAAATCACATTCAATTATTCAAAACAGAATATCGTTACTTATAAGTAGAGGGAAAACAAGATTAAGCATAAAACCTGTGGTTAGCCTAATACGAGAGTCTCCAGTTCTGACAAAATTTTAAAAAGGTAGTTTTTATGTGAGAGAGAGTTCAATTTCAAACTCCGTTAGAAAAGAACATGCTTACATAAACTCAATCAATTTTTCAAATGCTTCCATGCTCAAATCACGTTCCTCAATGCATGGAAGGGCATTGCTAGGTAATCCATCTTTTTCTTCAAGAAAATCCTTCATCCGTGATAACCTTGCTTTAAAATACTCTGACCTTGATGCTAAAACAACTTGATGGCGTCAGAAGATCCTATTATCAATTTTGATGCATACATCAGTTAGATCATCTTCAACGTCACTTCTACGCGCCCCATAAGTATGAGATGCTAACTCTTCAACCCTATTGTCTAATTTAGTTTCCAAGGTGGAGTTGACAAGGGCAATCTGGAGCATGCGATGCAAGGAATTGGGAAGATGGTCTTCTTCAGGAAGAAACAAACCTTGTAAAATGAACCGTTTCTGGGAGCTGTCAACATCTCTTAATGCTTTGTACTCTGCAAATTTTTGATGAATTAATTCTTTCTGGATAACCCTTTGTAAAGATTCACATTTACATACTTTGCAGATTCTCATGAGATCTTCAACATCGTCAACTGCAATCTCTAGTCTGTCGGAGTAAAAGAAAAGCATAAGGCTGTAAAGGGCAGGATATGACAACTTTTCCTTCACAAATCTTACTTCTTTACGGTCTTTCCAATCAGTTTCAAACTTTCTTTTAAAGAATGGTGATCGAACACTCAAAATCACCCTATGAGCTTCAATAGGTCTACCTTGCACGAGGAAAACAACGTCCGGTGGGAAGTGGTTGGAATTGGAAGCCAAACTTGATGGACCTACCCATAACATTATATGTCAAGTACCAAATATGCATGTGTGACTTCCATAATAAAATATGTACGATGAAACATGTTGTAAGTTATTGGAATGTTTTGTAATTTTTGTGCACACAGATCACCTTCAAGCTGTCGCATTTGGCTGCTTCTTTCCTAACTAAAATAATAACACGTGGGAGCATTTGCCACCAACAAGGAGACAAAAATCTTCCAGTCACTTCACCAAATCCCATTATTAGACAGTGTAAAAAAGAATTCAATCCAATAACCACCCAACCCTTTCTCTCCAGGTCTCTACTATCCATTAGATGCAAAGTTTCACGCAGTACCACAACAAAACATGCTCATCATGAGAATGTAAATTGACAGTCACAATAAATTAAATAGATAAGCATTATTCTTCACTGTAACACTGAATTATCATGCACATTACTTATAATACCAACATTCCCAAAGTATACCTTCAATGCCAAAACAAAGCATCAATCACTTCTACAAAAAATTCAACAAACCATTTCAACTTTTTTATAAAGCCTATTGTGCTATCACGAGAATTTTTAGCACAACCCGTTTAATACAGTAATTCAAAGGTCATTAAAACGACTTGATACATAAAAAAGACTGCAATCTTTAAGCCACTACTCAAAATGGCTGCTCTTACAGCTTATTGAATTATATTTCGATACACAATCTAAAATACTTCTCAATCAAATGGTATAAGAAGTAGCGTTGATGTTGCAAATCCGCTACTAAATATTTGGAGATTTTACAAACATGAATACATAAACAATATAAACAAATTATATTAACCATACCTTTTTACTACTTAAAAAAGAAGACCTAAAGTCATAGGTACGCTTTGATATGAGAAAATTTTTCTGAATAATTTCAGTTCACGCGCTTGAATTTTTTTCCCCTGTTCATGTCCTACGAATCTAAAACATTGTAGCAATAGTAGGAAAATCCACTGAGATTCAAAAATGCTGCAGCCATCAAGTTCCAATAATTCTAAATTAGAATGACCCAAAAGACTGTAATGGAAAAGACCCTAGGGAAAAGGTACTATGGCGTACACAGATCATTCGTGCCATGCCCAACAAGTCCCAAATTATCAAAATTGCTAACATCAAAAGGCATGGTACATACCATAGATAGGCATGCTAAACAAATGATTTATATGCAGAAAATGATGATGTCCAGTGGGAAAACAACTTAATCTTATCAGCCATTGAATACCTTACAGTCAACAAGAAACACAAAATTCCATGACCAGTAATACTATTTAACAAAATCCTCGCAGCACATGTGACAAAAAAATAAATAAATAAATAAATAAAAATAAAACAAACAAAGAAACCGAATCCTTTCATACTTTACAAATTGTGAAAAAATTTAGTTAGCAGTCTGACAGGTCTTCAAATTCCAATTATAAGTTCTGGAGCTGCGTAATACTATGAGCAACTAAACCATGACAACCAACACACCACATATCAATTGTCGCAGGTGTGGTCTTAAACTTCAACTATAAGTTCTGGAGCTGTGTAATACTATGAGCAAATATATGATATGTTGGGTTCACTTGGAACAACTCTTATAAGTTCTCAGGAATCAGAGAAGTACCTTTAAAATCACAAATCTTAAGCTGACGGGTATGACATTTAATCTGCAGCACAATGCAATAGAAAATTATTTGTTAAAATCATAAAGGTGATGCAATAATTAAGTTAAATTGACCATCTAATTGAAAAGCAGTAGATATATCAAACTTTATAAAAGATGAAAAGTTGACCTTTCACAGCTGATAAAAGAGGCAATATCCACAAACTTGGCGCCTAGATACGGTTATGAAGTTGGACAGGCATTAAGGAATTAGTAAAGACAATGTCACTCTAATCTTAGCAATTAGCATAACTTGAGGTCCATAACTTACAGCAAAAAGGTCTATTTCAAAGCCCTGAAGATGCTAGTAGAGTGTCGCAAAATACTTTTTGGACTACTGTTGTAGATTACAAAATCCTTTTTTCCTGAAGCACCTTAAGACAATGAATAGGAAATTTCCACACTTTCATTTCCAGTCATCACACCAAAATTAGAGTAATCAGTATTAAAGAACATATCCATGCATATAATCTCACATGTATCTCGCTAAATGGAAATAAAAGAACTCAGAATCACCATCTATCTATCATTAAAAAAGAAAATCCATTTTTCCCGTTTTCTTCAACTGTTCTCCATTTGATCCTAGAAGAGTTTGTCGAGTTCTCTATTTTCCAGCTCCTTGGGCATTGCAGCCCTCCTTAAAGGGAAGCTGTTTTGAGTCAGATGGTCTTTCTTAATGAATTTACTGTCAAGGAAGAAAACCAAATTGGATATCATTTATTTATCATATTTTAAGAACGTGTATCAAAAAAATGAACTGAGTATACTTGATTGAAAGTAAGCGTATGTTTACCATGGTTACCTACATTTCTTCCCCTAAAAAGGGAACATTTCATCAAACCGACAAAAAGGGATCAGATGCGAAACAAAGATACAGAAGGGGAGGGAGCTAAATTAAAGCAAGGACCTCCACACCTCTTAATTCAATAAAACCATAGAATGGAAACAACTAAAATTAAAACAATTAAAAGTCAAAGTAACAACAGCCCAAGCTGCAACATTATGGGCACAAAGATTGATTGAGCGAGGCACTTGAGAAATCTATCAACCGCTAAAAGCAACAAAGCATTTCTCTGGTCTAAGACACAGTTAAAATGAACCACCCAAGGCAACAACAATTTCGCTTATAGTTAATTGGCTTTCCACCAGCCACCACTAACCATGGTTTATTGCTAGTTTTACACGCTTTCCAGAAATTATATTTCACATATAAACATTTCTCTATACAAGAGATCACTCAATAAGCATCTCACAAATAACTGAATAAATAAATAAAAATAACAGAAAAGCGCAAGGAGAGAGAGTACGCCATTGCATCTTTAAATAAATTGCTATAGTAATTATCAAGGTTCTTTCTTAAGCGTCAAATTTTATCTGTTGTAACTTACACAAGGAACTTTATCCTTATATAGCAGAGGAAAAACAGAGGAGAGAACAATGAATTTTTTTTTTTTTTATCAACTGAAAAACCCATATGACAAACACCTTTTTCCAATCATTATTTGTCTACAAACTACATCTAGAGGATTGAACAAAATCACTCTTCCAACAAGCAATATAGCAATGCAAATTTGGGGATTAGGGCTCAAGATATCACACTGAAGTTACCTTCACCTTCCCTATTGAAGTGAGAGAGAACGAAATGGACAGCCTAAAGTTTGATGGAGTTCGATAGAGAGGGCAAAAGAGAGTGAAGAAGAAAGCGACTAACCAAATTCCCAGCTGCAGATTGAGAAGACGAAAGGTGAAGAGAAACGCTTTGAGAAATAAAAATCTGTGCTCATTTGTATAATATAATACAATATAATATAATATAATATATTTAAGATTTAAGTTATAAGATTTTCATTGTTTGATTTAAATTACAATGTGAATTGAAGTTTGAAGATATATTTAAAGTGTTAATTCAAATATTTGTTTGGATAGTAAAAAATAATTATTAATGTAACAAACCTTAACGTGGATGGTTTATTTAAATAGGTATGTTTATTCATTTTTTCATTGTAAATGTAACGAAAGAATATTATCTTCATCAGATATCAAATAAAAAAAATTATGATATTTTATCCTAAAAGTATATGAGAGAAAAATAAAAAAGAAAAGATCTTTCACTAACATTAAATCTACTGTCAAATGCTCTTGTTCTTTTGGTTGGCCGCAAATTAAATTTTAACAGTTAAACGAATTGCTTAATTATTTTTAGGGTAAATCACACTGAACCTTTTGTGTTTTACCCCAATCACACCAACATCTTTTGGCTAAAAGATAATCACATTGATATCCTTAACTATTTAAAAAAAATTATGTAGAAACCCATTTGTTAGTTGACTATGAGTTGATTTTTAATTTTGTTCAAAATCCTAAAATGTCCCTTCATCCAGTAAAAAAAAGTTTTTAGTTATTTATGTGGTTAAAATTACAATTTTACCCTTTTTTATATTAAAAATAAGTTTAAATAATTTGTTCACACTTATGAGTAGGTATTTAACTTTAGCAAAAGACAAAATGTTGTTTTGCTTCTTTTTTTTTCCCTTCTTTCTCCATAGATAACAATTATGTCTAAAATAAGATAAAATAAAAAAATTAAAATCATATAGTCCAAAAAAATACATAATTGTCTTCAATCATATAATATCTGAATTCACATTTTCAATTGTAATCAAAATCACACATTAATTTTAACAAAATTGAAACAAATTAATTCCAAGAAAACCAAAATTAATCATTTCCAACAAAACCATAATTCAATTATAAAAAATAGCTAATTTTTCCATAAAATTTTTAAAATTATAAACAAAAATAAAAAGCATATATTTTTTAGAAAAATAAAAAAAATACCTTAAATTTGTAAACATAAATAAAAAATAGATATTTTTTAGAAAAATAAAAAAAAAATATAAAATTTTAAAAATATTAAAATAAAACAAAAAAAAAACCTTTATTTAAAAAAGCCATCTCTCAAACTTTCCTTTTCTCTCTCTCAAACTTAGGGGCACAGGTTAGGGATGCCGACGCAGGTAAGGTTGCATGGTAGGTGGCTTGGGCAGTTATTAGGCGGTTTTGTTTCATGACGGCTTGAGAAAAACACAAGTCATAATTGCCCAAAATTTAACGAGTTTGGGCAGATTTTTGGGCAGGCAATTTGGGTGAAATATTTAGTGGTTTAGTATTTGTGCCTATTTTGTATACAAACTTTTACTAATGTCCCAATGCACTTGATATAACTAACAAAAAGAACTAAATATAATCATTAATAAATAAGTATTTATAAATACAATTTGAATTTTAGACTAAGTATGTAATTGCAAAATTAGAATCCAAAATATACCATTATTCAAAAGTACAGTCACAGATATAATCTAACATTCAAATGTAGAAAGTTAATAAATAAACGAAATGCCAAAAAAAAAAAAAACTTTAAGTTCACAATGTTATGTATGGCAAGGAAACTCAAAAGCCAAACATGAAACTTTCATTTATTTTATAAAATTTTAAATTTTATATTACATATATATAACATATAGATGAGCGGGGCGATTTGAAACTCGATTTCAAACTCCAATTTGTAACCACCTACCAAATGGTGGATTGAAACCACCCTACCCGCCAAAAGAGTGGTTTTGACATATAAACACCTAGAATGGGGCGACATAGAGTGGTGCGAGCAGTTAGGCGGATTACTGATATTTTTGTATAGCCATAGGGGGGATGTCAAGGAAGGGGCCATGTGATGAGGTGGAAAGGATGACGGGGTAGGGGGCCATGACGAGGTTGGTGGAGGGGTGCTACGGTGGTATAAGATAGAAATCTTCATCGGGGTCATGCGTGGGAGTGGGCTGGGGACGATGGGAAAAGGGGCCTTAAAGGGAGAGGGGCTAACGAGGTGGCAAGAGGGCTTCAATGGTCCATGGGTTGGGGTCATGTCGGGATCGTAGGTTGGTGAGTGGTCTAAGCGCGACGAGAAGGAAACTCAATCGCGACAGGGTAGGGGTGTGAAGGAAGTTAGGTCAGTGTTTGGTGAGGTTGGGGGTGGTTGGGTCTGGAGGTGGGGTCGCTGGTACGGGTTGGGTGGTTGGGCACAGATATGGGGCCATTGGCATGACAAGGGGACATTGGGGTAGGCACAAAGCTTGGTTTTGTTTTTTTTTTTTCCTTTTCTTTTTTTTTTTGGCTGATTTTGAACTTTTTTAGGGTCAAAATTATATAAATGACTATGATTTGGTCTTTTTAAATAGGAATAGTTTTGTCATTTCATATGGAAAGTTAACAATGCTAAGCTTAGAGATGTCAATATAATTAGTTTTGGTCCCACGGGTGTCTGTGTCAGTTAGATAAAACATAGGAAGTGTTAGTGTAATTTACCCTTACTTTAGTATTTAGGTCGTGTTTATGTTTTTAAGTTGTTAAGTTTAAATGATGTGTCATATTAACAGTGGGGAGACTACCATGAAGTTAGGAAAATGAATCAGCAGATCTACACTTCTTTCACTATAGCATTTGATTCAAATCTCATGAATTTTGGGCAAGATAAAACTCGAATATTGCACTCAAAACTTAATTGAAGATTCAAATTAAGATTTAAATGATGAGTGTGCCAAACATTAATTTGAGTCCACTACACTACTTAAATCCAAATATTTGAATCCAATCTATGAACAAATGAACCCTACAAGAAATTTTTGTCAATATTTGAACGAGCTTCATCAACTTTTATTTTGGGTTTTCTTTTTTTTTTTTTTCTGAAAAAATAGATTGTAACAAATAATTAGGAAAATAAGGAAAGTATCAGATTGTATAAAACTATTAATGGCAAAAGTCAGTCATACTTATAAGGTGTCTGGCTAGTGGTGAGAACCATTTTTACTGTAGCATGTAAGAATTTCATACTATAGCAACTTTTTTCTTTTTACTATAGCATGTGATAGCTTTACACTGTTTATAACTGAGATTGTGGTGCAAACCACCCTTAGCCAAACACCCTGTTAATATTGTTAAAAAGAACTTTTTTTCAAAATTTGATATTCTTTGTCCATTTTACCCTTTTTATATTGAATTTTTTATTTTTATTTATGTTTTTCTTGATCATTTTTTCCCCTCTTTCAATCTCCTCTCCCTCAACTCCTGTATGTTTCTCTATTTTCTCCATTTATTGGCAAATCTCCCTTCTCTGGCACAATAGTCGTCTTGTCCGACAAACAAAATAGACGTCGTCGCGAACAGATTGGGCTTTATGCGTAGAGGTTATCGCAATCTTTGCATCCTCAGTTCTATCTCCCGTTGTCATCATTTTCAGCCACTACCCATTGCAATTTTGCCATCTCGGCTTTGACTCTACATCCATCATCGAAGTTTACATTCTTTTTGGGGTTGTAGTTTTGTGATAGTTTTTAGTATTTGTTTCCAATCAAAATCATGGAGACTTTTCTTTGAAAAATGTGTTTCTTGTAGAAAGAGTGAGAGAGAATGAAGGGGAAAAGGTGTGTGTTGATCGATGGAGTAAGGAGAGAGGTAGAAACAAGGTGAGAGGATATAGAAAGAAGAAAAAAAAGGAGAAGGTAAAACCAGATCTGAAGAGAGATGGGTGAGAAAAAAGCCAAATTTAAAATTTAGAGTTTTTAACTCTATACAGTTGTTTTACTCGAATAGCTTGCCTTAATTGATATATTTACTAATATTTAAAAGAATTTATGATATTTACTTATAAAATTTTAAAAAATTCTAACATGTCTTACAATTACAAAGTTAAACTAAATCATTCGTAAAGTGGTTTAAGCCGTTAGTTTAAGATTAAGAGCAATTCACATATACGTCACTTTTTAAGATTCAATTTTAATGCAAAATGTACATTTTTATGCCACAAACTTAGTACAGTCCCTCTAGAACATATCATGTATCCTTCTCGGGCATTTTCTGTGCCCCTCCACGATATGTCACATGTCCTTTTAGAATATATTTTTTTATCATCCTTGGACATAAAAGGTGTCCTTTCAAGACATTTTTTTGTGTCTCTTTAAAATATTTGATGTGTCCTTTTGGAACACATTGCATATCCTCACGGAGCTTTTTTTCCTCTCTTCATCACCGCTGGCTAGTCTTCGACACCGACAATGTCACTGGTAGCAAAAATACAAAACAAAACAATGTACAAAAAAAAAAAAAGATTACAACAAGACAACAGCTTAACTCAGATCGAGGACTCTGGTAAACTTTCTTATGCTAGCTCTGTCATCGTCGAGAATTAAATCCATACCAATTCTTTACCGACATTGCATCGCCATCGTAGATCTTCTTTGCCTTTAGATTTGGACAGACTCTGATGAATTTAATCTTTCTTATGCCAGCTCCATCACTGTCGAGGATGAAAGCCATTGCGACCATCACATCTCCGTTGCACTTCTTTGTCTTTAGATTTAGATGGATTTCGGCATGGATAGCACAAGAAATCTGATCAATTTTGGAAGCCCATCGACATAGCCACCAAGCTTCGTCCTTTCTCCTCATGAGTGAACAGAGGTCGATTGGAGCTCGTTGTTGCTATTGGCGGACAAGCACCCGATCTTGTGACATGACCACATGATCTCCCTATCTCAAGAGCTGGTTCATCTTCAGTGGTGATGAACAAACTTACAAAGTTGGTGCCATTGATGAATGGAGAGCACTAAGATCGTGACCTACATCACGAAGGGTCCGTCGAAGGCCGTCATTGCTCAAACAAGGGAGAGAGAGAAGAAGAAGGAGGAGGAGGGAAAGTGTGAGAAATAAAGAAAGAGCGAGTGAGTGGGGAAAGAGAGAAGGAAAATAAATAAATAACAAAAAGATGGAAAAAAAGAAAAGAAAAAAATGACATAAGTTTCTGCAAGTTTTGTTTTTTGTGGCATAAAAAAATGTATTAAAAAAAAAAAAAGATAGCATAAGATATAATGTTCTCTAAGATTAAAAACAAAAATGTAGCAAATAGGCCAAAAAATTTAAGCTTTGGAAGCAGATAACCTGCTTACAAAGTATTAAAAATAATGGGCCATTTTTTTTTTTTTTACTTTTTTTGTTTTCCTTTCTGTCCTTTACCTCTTCTTTTTAATCTGTCATTCTTCCCTATGCTTTTTCATCACAAGGCCGATGATAGTGGAGACCATCACAAACTAGTAGCTGATGACAAAATCATCTATAGAAGAGAGAACCATTTGGCGCCATGGCGGCTTGTTCGATATGAAGAGGGGAGGGCTTGGAGAGAGATTACCTCACGCTTGTCGTTCGACTCTGACCTCACTATCGCCGTTCACCGTTCATGTCCGACTTCAAATTAGCCGTCTAAGATTGAATTTCTCCATCGGTGATCGACTGAGAGAGGAAAGCCAATCGATCATGATGATGATGATGATGGAGGTAACAATCTCACACCTATGAGTGACACACAGATCATCACTGATTTGACTCGTGGACCTTTGTTTGCTTATGCCATGGGATGAGAAGCAACAAAGAGAAAACGGGAGAAAAAGCTCCATTACAGTCGTGCAGAATAGATCCATATGGTCAGTATGGTTTGTCAGAACCACGACGGAGCCTCTTGATGGTGATGGAGGCAACAAAACAGCAATGACAGCGCTGCAATTTTGAGGAGAAAGAGAAGAGCAAATAGAGGATGAGAGAAGAAAGAATAGGACAAGGGTTTTTGCTATAAGGAACGAAGGAGGAATTTCAGGAGTTACGGTTATTTTTTTTTAATTTTATTGAAAGGAAATGCAAACTTATATTTGGTTAGCCTATTTATTAAAGTTTTCTAAATCTTCGCCTACCAACTTTTATTCTTATATCATTTTGGTCTATTCTCCTCATTCTCCTAAAAGATTTTTAATATTGGGAAATTGCAATGAATAGGCTAATTATTTAAGCCATTAGAAGTACATAACTCGTTTACAAAGATTAAAAATGCATAGGTCATATTCATATATTAATATTTTTTTTTTTAGTTTTACCCTTATTCTTTTTCTTTTCTTTAATTTTCAAAAAAAAAAAAAAAAAAAAAAACTCTACAATCCCCCGCACTAACACACTTTCTACAACTATTCTCTCTCCTCCTCCTCCTCCTCTCTCGTTTCCTTCTTTCTCCTACCCTCTTTCCCCTCTTCTCTCTTCTCCTGTCTCTCTTAGCTCAAACCTTACATCACTAGCACTGCTCCCCCACCGTCCTAACTCTCAAATATGTTGTAGCTCCTGTTTGCCATTGACTATTCGACCATGGTTAACAAACCTTGGATTTGCGATGACGTATTACTTGTCAAGTATATGAAGTATTCACTAATGAGTTGATACCACATGTGGAACGTTATATTTTATTGGAGAACTTTTATACATATCCTTTAAAACTCATTTTATCAATGTCACATGTTTAAATGTGATATAACTAAGAATATATAATACGAGTTATATTATGGTACAACTTTTTTAAATATGACATTATATGCCATTTTCTCATTGTTTTTAATTAGTGTAGTAGCCGTTTCTATGATTAAAAAAAAAATGATCTATACAAAGAATATTTAAAAACTCACAAATTATACATATACATATATTTGGATGGTTTGGTATATGTATTTGTATTTTTGGTTGGTTTTGACTGTTTGAAGAGTCCAAATTATTAACTAAGGCCCTGTTTGGGAACCACAAAATCAATTATGAATAGTAAAAAGCTCTCACATACTACAGTATCAATAAAAAAATTACTACAGTGTAAAACTCTCACATGCTACAGTAAAAGTGGTTCTCACCACTGGTTCCCACAGTTTTTCCAAACACCCACTAAAACACCTTAAAATATCTATCTAAAGAATTGTCCAAATCATCTAATAATCTAAAAAAATATAGTTTGGTTTTGTTTGATTTAGATTTGACGATTTAGGTGGTTTGGTAGATCTTTTTAACACCTCCAGATTCATTGATGAATGTATGAAAACTTAAGAATGAGAAGGAAATGAAGAGAATGGTAAGATGACGAATGGAATAGCTAGATATTTTGTGGTATCCATAAATTCTCATGTACAGATTTAGTCATTACTAATATGTTTACATTAGATTATAATCATTACTGAGATGCTTAAATTTGAGTTACTTACTGTAGTATGATGGCTCAAATTTCCCGTGAAAGGAGCTCAATGTGCTAGAATGAACATGTTATAATTTTATTTATCGAGTTATTAGTTTTCGATTTATTGCCTATTATTTTTAAATTTTGAACATTTAAACTATTATTATTGTTTATTGTAGAGCAGTATATATCATATTTTGTTGTCTATTTGTATGCAATATACTATATATATATTGTTAATAATTATGGATGATTATTATATTATATACATGTAAAAAACATAGAGAAAAGGTTATGATGAGATTCTAGATATTGCTATTTGTTTTATATAATTCATTAGTAATGCTATTAGTATATTTGTTATTTCAATTTGTTATATGCTATTACTGTGGTGAAAGGATAAGGCTCACATTCTCAAATGTTTAAGTAGGCAACTTAGTGTACAAAAGCAAGTTATACATATTTATAGTTTTGAACGCTAGATTTCTCAATCACCGGATAAAAAGAAAAAGTCTATGTTGATAGTGAACACCACGTGTGGTTGCGCACGATGGTCAGACTATCTTGTCCTATCTTTCTTGACTTTTTGGTCGGTCCTCAAGAAGAGGGAAGCCTATAAAGTCAAGGGGAACACCTATATGATGCTAGTCAAAGGCTTTCTAACACTTAAGTCAGGTGTCTATAAAGTCAAGAAAGAGACTGTGGGTTCGTTAGAGAAAGTCCACTTACCTTGAAGGTGGAATAAATGCACCTCTTATAGCTCCTTACTTGGACAGGGTATAAAGTCAGTTTGACCTTTATCCTGAGTGCTCCATGCTGGTGGTATTAGGGGAGCTGGTGACAAGTGTCATGATCCTTTAGGAAGGAGGATTGTTTATCCAAAGGCTAGGGTGATGCCATGTTGGCCTTCATGGACAAATTGATACAAGTGTTGCCGCATCTAGTTAGGGCATGGGACCTATACCGCGCAAGGCATATGCGACGGCCTGTGAAGGTGCGAAGAGACATTCTCCTCATGCAATGGTCAGCGACAACCAGGAGAGAATTGAAGTGACATTGTCCAATTAGATGGTAGCCATCTTTATGGGATGTGCAAGGCAGGTGTGCCAAGCAAGGTGGTTGATGTTGGATTATGGGCCTGAAAACATGTAAAACACAATAAAATAGAGTTTTTAAATTTTTTATAAACTTTTAGGATTCTTCTTATGATGTTACATACAAATAATTGGATAAACACAAACTTACGGGTTTGGCAATAGCTCTAGATGATTAAATGTTTGAAAATCTTTAGTTCTTCCTTGCTATTCTCTTCTTTTTAGATCAACTAGTATGTAGGCATTAGTGAGATCTCTTGGATTTTCTCTTCAATATCTCCTTCCAACCTTTCTTCGCAATATAGATTTTTTAAATTCTAAAGGGGAGAGCCAAAGAAACACTAGATGAAAGCTAGAGAAAAGTCTCATAAAACATGAAACCTCCAAGGCCTATTTATAGACACACTGGCTAAGTGGTTAGAATGAAATCTCTAGAGAGATTTTCTTGAAGAGAATCATGCTCACCACTAAGGTGGTTGGGTGTGATCTGTCATTTCTCCTATAGGAGAATAACATGTGTCCTAACTACTTGATTCAGTGTGATCAAGAATCTATACAAGATTCGATTATGGTCAATACCACGTGCGGCTGCACACGGTGGACAGACTACCTTGCCTGCTCTTCAATTTCATTGGTCAGTCTTGCAAGAAGAGGGAATGCCTCAAAGATCAAGAGGGACATTGTTGTGGTGCCAACCATGGGTTTTCTAGCACTTAAGTCAGGTGCTTATTAGGTTAAGAGAGATGTTGAGGATAGGTTAGAGAGAGTCACTTACCATGAAAGTAGAGTAAATACTCTTATTTATAGCTTCCCACTTGTATTTGGTGTAAAACGGGTTTGACCTTTGACCCTGGTGCTCCGTATTGTGGAGTCAAGGGAGCTGGTGATAGGTTTCATGGTCCGTTAGGAAGGAGGATTGCCCATTCAAAGGCTAGGGTGATGCCACGTTGGTCTTCATGGTTAGCTTGATACAAGTGTCGCTACAGCCGATTCGAGCGCCAACACTGTACAGGGCATATGCAATGGCTGGTGAAGGTTTAAAGAGACATCCTCCTCGTGCGGTGGTCGGTGATAACCAGGAAAGAATCGAAGGGACTCTGTTCGATTAGATGGTGGCCAGCTTTGTGGGATGTGCAGGGCAAGTGTGCCGATCAAGGTGGTCAATGACTCTAAGAATCTAGACTCAGGCATCATGTCGAGCACACCCTTAATAATCTCCTATATTCCAAATTTCATCTTTCACCTTATTTAAATGTATTATCGAGTTGTATCACAGGAACATGATTTCATGTTTATATCTCAACCCAACTTCTATAGCTGATAGTGAACTAGTTATGTTTATTTCTCTTGACATCATTGTTACGTTCTTTATATTATAGTTAATTGATGGTATATGATAAAATGACAATGGCAAAACTACATAAAAAATATGTAATATTAATGAAGTTTGATTTTATATAACAAGTATTATAAGTTATGGGTTGACCTTTATTGGGTTTTATCTCTCTATTACTACTCTCTAACAATAATATTTGGTTTCAATCATATCACTTCTTAATTTTATAACATTAGTTGATTATTGAATAGTGATATATATACACACACAAGTTTATGTTTGTAACTGTTCTAGTATAACTTAACAAATCATATAATTTATGTTATTAATGTCGTTTTTGTCTTTCTCTAATAATTCCTTTGTATGTTTTAACTTTAAATGACTTCTTTTTAATCAGACATAATATTTGTTATAGAGTATTGAACTATTGATTATGCTACTATGATTAGCTAATTAGCTTAATATAAAGAGGCGGTTTTTTATTATTGTTTTAAGAATTAGAAGTGTGAGGTTCTGAATTAGGCTTTCGTTCAATGGTCTATTCAAGCACTTTTCTAAATCTAAATTGCATACTGAATATATATATATATATATATATATATATATATTTACTCATTCAAAATTAGTAAGAGATTACTTTAGTTTGTTTATGATTGCTAAATGTATATAAAAGCTGTATATTATAAAAGTATAGCAAGTTTTGTTTTAGATGTAGAACAATAAATTATACATTAATGTGATTATTAATAATAGGCTTACTAACACATAAGGATTCAATCAAGACACTGATGCCTTCTATCACTGGCTTTCTGTTTCTATATGAGGTAAGTAAAAATTCGTTTCAACTACATCACAAGATTGTTATTGCAATAATATATGATTTTCTAAATCATTTGCATTCATGGCATAAAAGCACATGTATAGTTTTCTAAAGAAAATTATTGTACTATGAAAAGAGATTGTTTGTGTGTGCGATGTGTAGTTTGCTTCTATATGACCTTAATTAGTTTAATGGGTGAGATTGAAACTCAAATGGCTTTATGGGATAGATTAGGACCATTTTCGGGCCTTTTTTTTGTAGTTCTTAGGATCGGTCGAATACAATGTCTCATAGGTTAGATTGAAGCACTATTACTTGGTAAAGGCTTGTTAGTATGCATGCATGCTTTATAATAGAGCTTGGGGGGGGGGGGGAGGGGAAGGGATCTGGATTTCGAGGACTCATGGCATACTTAACTATATGCGCATTAAACATTTTATGAGATGGCAAGTACAATGAAAATTTTATAAGCCCATACATGTTGCCATGTTGTGTCGCCCAAAATGATTCTTTAAAAGAAGATGTTTATAGTATAAAAAGGTTGTCGTATCCACAAGAAGGTGGGTTTTTGAAGGATTAACAATTTAATGGTCGAAAAGGCAAGAGTGATTTTATTGAGATTTAAAAAACATTTTTAACAATTTCAAATGAGATTTTATAACATAAAATTAAAATGGTAAAGTATCCAAAATTCTTTGTTTGTTTAGTAACTGATATAGAATTTTAACTATAAATAATAATTATTTAAAGCATTTGATATAAAAATTAAAATGGTAAAGCATTTGATTTATTTTTTTATGCATTTGAGGTCCTTTTTGCCCATTTTTGTGCCATTTTACTCCGTTTTTTCTCTGTAATTTTAAATCTAAAATTCACAAACATACTTAGATTAATTATTTTACAAACAAACTATTTACAATAATTATTAAAAATATTTATTTACAATCAAACATACAAAAATTATTACAAACTTTTAAAATTTCAGTCTTTTTTGGTTTCATAGATATGATCTTCAAAACTCAAAAAAAATTTTTAAAAATTAATAAAATATATTTACAAACTAAAAACATACTATAAAACATAGTAAGACTCAAAATAAAATTACCACTCATTATTTTTATGGTTTTTTACAAATCAAACACATATTTAACACATCAAAAGGACTCTAAAAATTACCAAAAATATTATTAAGCATAAAAACGCAGTAAAAACATATTTTTAAACTCATTTACACACTAAGATACAAAAAAACTTATTAACACAAAATTTCTATTAATTAGAGGATTTAATGAGAAAGAAAAGCACAAATAAATGATTTAACTTTTGTAAAATGTACACTTGTATGGCCTCATCACATTCCTTAACCAGCTTAATGCTAGTCTCGAGCAATTAAAGTGGTAAAATTTTGAATAGAATATCCACACAATGTAAACCATTTAACTGTAATTTGACTAACCTAACTAAATAGACTAAAAGAATGAAAATTTTATTTAAAACAATTTATATGCTATTTAACAAAATGTATATAAGCCAAATTGAGTGTAAAAAGGAATAAAGAATAATTATAAAGTTTTATCAAAAACTAAGAATAAAATTGTTATGAAAATTTAATTTAAATTACTCCTACAGGCAACAAGACTTCAAATTAATTATTTAAAACAATTAAAGAGCATAAACTTAACAATATATACAAAAATTAAACAAACTTTACAACTGTAAATAATGTAATATTTGGCTCATTTAAGCTTTCTCTATAACCCATTAAATGAGTTTTATATTAGTAATTCTCAAACTAGGAAGCCTAAGGTATTAGGTGTGGAAGTACTTCTTAGAACTTACTCGAGTTAAAGAAGCTACAAAACTAAACTTGTCCAATTTTTATTCATTAGTTTACATAGTTGCACTTTATTTATTTAAAGTTATTTTATCATCTCCTTCTATTTTATTTATTAATTAGTTAATAAATTTTGAAAATATTACAACCCTTAATTGTTCATCTTCATAAAATAACAAAACTCAAATATTTATAGCTTTGACTTGCCACCATAATTAAGCATTATAGTGCGTGTTTGAAAAAAATAGCTTACAAACACTTTGAAATATAAACACATAAAAATGTTAAATGACACTGAAATTTCAAGAGTCCATAAAGTTAAACAATTCAAAGAATAAAAAAATGTATTATATTAATATGAAATTCAAAAATCACAACAAAATCATGACACATTAATTACTAAGAAATCAATATTTACAAGACATTTTTTAAAATTTTCTTTAAATTTTATGACTCATAAAAACTTAAAAAAATACACACAAAAAAAAAACACACAAAAATCTAGAGCAAAAATAAAAAAAAGGGCAAAAATAAAAAATTTTTGGCACAATTTCGCATGATAGCGAAATACAACCCTCTAATGCCAACTTAAATTGTACATTGTCCCCAATGTATAAAACAAATAGTGAGAGCAACAAAAATATTACCTGTATTAGCATAGCTATAGAGTTGATCTTTAACAAACTTAACAAACAAAACTAAACGAACTACAATAAACACACATTTTTTAGTTGAAATTTTATTTGAAAATCCAAACAAATTGCATTTGTAAACTTATATTCATGAGAATGTGTCTCTAGAAATTTTCTATAACTCAGCCATTTTAAACAAATTTTATTGATAGCATTCATTTTAAATTTTCAAAATAAATCTTAACATTTTTAAATTTTTAAAAGAAAATCAAAATAGCGCTCAACATCATACAAAATATATCGTAAATAAGGGAAGGTAAATATATTACTTTGAAAGTGTTTTTCCCATCATTTGATGTTCTAAATTTAGCAAATCTTTCTTCCAATTCTGCTCATGGTAGACAATCATCAAAAGCGGCTTCCTCCCATAGTAAGTGTCGAAAAACACAACATATGGGTCTTGTGTGAACATGCCCTCAAGATTGACAAAATTTGAAACCTTTTAACTTGAGAAACTTGGACTCATTTTATATTCTTGGTAAATCCACAAAAACAATGCTAGAGGTGGTAGAGGAGGTGATGGCCACATAAGATCTTAGTAAGAATGGTCTTTAGTAGACTTTTGTAGCAACTAAGGGTGAAAATCTAGAACTAATAGTTGTAAAACCGAAGTTTTTAGAATCCATAAAGTTAGATAATTCAAAGAATAAAAAAATGATATTATAGTTATATGAAATTCTGAAATCAAAATAAAATAAAAACATTAATAACTAAGAATCTAATATTTACAAAACATATTTTTAGATTTACTTACAAAATAAAACACAAAAACAAAAAAAAAAACACAAAAATCTAGAGCAAAATAAAAGGGCAAAAATCAAAAGAATTTGGCACGTTTTTTTATAGCATTGAAGCACAACTCTCTCGCAACCTAAATTATACATTGACCCCAATGTATAAAAAGAATAGTGAGAGCAGCAAAGATATATTACCTGAATTAGCACAGCTAGAGAGATGATTTGTAGAAAACTTAACAAACAAATTGCATTTACAAAATCAAATTTATTAGAATGCATCTCGAGAGAAAAGTGAAAATAGTTTAGCTCCATAACTTGGTCATTCTAAAGAAATTTAATTAATAGCCGTCATTTGAAATTTTCAGAATAAATTTAAACATTTTTTAAATTTTTAAAAGAAAATTAAAATAGCACATGACAACATATAAAAATATATTACAATATATATTACAAATAAGGGAAAGTAAAGATATTACTTTGAAAGTGTTTTCTCATTGTTTGATGCTGTAAATTTAGCACATCTTTCTTCCAACTTTGCTCATGGTGGGCAGTCATCAAAGAGCAGCTTTCTCACATATTAAGTGTCGTAGGACACCACATACGGGTCTTGTATGAACTTGCCCTCAAGATTGATAGAATTTGAAAAATTTAAACTCGTGAAACTTGGACTTGTTTCACGTTCTTGGTAAGTCCATAAAAACAATGCTAGAGGTGGTAGTGGCCACATAGGATCTTAGAAAGAATGGTCTTTGGTGAACTCTTGTGGCAACTAAGGTTGAGAATCTAGGACTAACGGTGATGACTATTCCTTTTCTACAGCTAAGTCTTCTTTCTCTTCCTCATATTCCTCTCCTAACGTTTGTTCCTCAAAATAGGTGGGTTCTAAATGGTCTTCATTTATGGTTAGGTCAACTCTTTATTCCTCACCTAAAGAATCTTCTTCAAACAACTCAAAAGGTTGCTCAATTGGCTTAACAGGTTCTTTTAAGTGATAACTTTGTGCTAAGGTATCATTGACAAGAATTGTTTCCAGTTCTCTCAATTGTTTCTATAAATTTTCTAAGATTCTTTCTGTGATTTCTATAATCTCTATTAGGGTTTCCTCCAAACTTTTTCTTTTCAGACTTCCTGAAGAATTTTTAGGTTGAAAGAATGATTTTGAAATTTGGGTGTTAGGCCAAGATTCTGAATTATTTTGTCTTCTTACATTATTCCTTCTATTGTTTATCCAATAATCAAAGTTAGCAATGTTTTCTATCATAAAATAGGATTTGTCAACAATTTGTTGGTAAAAGGTGGTGGTACTATTTTCTCTCTC
>CAMOHE010025129.1:38493-56680 GCA_946598075.1 Artocarpus hirsutus
GACTTGTTTCACGTTCTTGGTAAGTCCATAAAAACAATGCTAGAGGTGATAGAGGTGGTAGTGGCCACATAGGATCTTAGAAAGAATGGTCTTTGGTGAACTCTTGTGGCAACTAAGGTTGAGAATCTAGGACTAACAGTGATGACTATTCCTTTTCTACAGCTAAGTCTTCTTTCTCTTCCTCATATTCCTCTCCTAACGTTTGTTCCTCAAAATAGGTGGGTTCTAAATGGTCTTCATTTATGGTTAAGTCAACTGTTTTTAATTTAATGTCTCATAAAAACTTAAAAAAATAACACATAAAAACAAAAAAAAAACACAAAAATCCAGAGCAAAAATAAAAAATATAAGCAAAAATCGAAAAAAAATTGGCACAATTTTATGCAATAGTGATGCATAACCCTTTCCCCCAACCTAAATTGTACATTGTCCTAATGCATAAAAAAAGAAGAAGCAAAAGTAGCAAAGATATTACTTGAATCAGTACAGCTATAGAGATAATCAATAAACTTAACAAACAAAAATAAAAACAAACAAAACACACAACAATATAGTACAAACTATGTCTTTTAAATTTAGATTCCAAAGGCTTTATTTTTTTGTTTTAAAAATTAAAATCAATTTTCAAATTCTTCAAAATGCGTTTCAAGATGTCGAAAGTACAAAATACTAATCACAATGATTATATCTTCTGTAATCTCAGCCATTTTAAATAAATTATTAAGTAATTTAATTTAATTATTAAGCTTTCTCATAATCCATTTAAGGAGCTTTGGATCAGTTACTCCTAGACCAGTTGGCCTAAGATATTAGATGTTAAAGCACCCCTTAGAACTTACTTATTTGAGTTAAAGATGCTATGAAACTAAACTTATCCAACTTTATTCATTAATTTATATAATCACACACTTTATTTACACTTTCTTTTTATTTTCTTCTTCTTTAATTTTTTATTTATCATTTAATTTATTAGTTAGTTTTGAAAATGTTATGCCCTTAATTGTTCATTTTCACAAAATAACAAGCTCAAATATTCATAGCCTTAATTTACTACCACAATTAAGCATCACAGTGCATGTGTGAAAGAAATGGCTTACAAACACTTTGAAATATAAACATATAAAAATGTTAAATAAGACCCAAGTTTTTAGAATCCATAAAGTTAAATAATTCAAAGAATGAAAAAAATGATATTATAGTTATATGAAATTTTGAAATCAAAACAAAATAATAACATTAATAACTAAGAATCTAATATTTGCAAAACATATTTTTAGATTTTTTCACGACTCCCAAAACATACAAAATAATACACAAGAACAAAAAAAAAAAAAACACAAAAATCTAGAGCAAAATAAAAGGGCAAAAATAAAAAAAAATTTGGCACATTTTTGTATAGCATTGAAGCACAACTCTCTTGCCCCAACCTAAATTATACATTGTCCCCAATGTATAAAAAGAATAGTGCAGGCAGCAAAAATATATTACCTGAAGTATCTAAACAAATTTAATCAATAGCCTTCATTTGAAATTTTCAAAATAAATTTAAACATTTTTTAAATTTTTAAAAGAAAATTAAAATATCACACGACAACATACAAAAATATATTACAATATATATTACAAATAAGGGAAAGTAAAGATATTACTTTGAAAGTGTTTTCTCATCGTTTGATGCTCTGAATTCAGTACATCTTTCTTCCAACTTTGCTCATGGAGGACAGTCATCAAAGAGCGGCTTTTTCACGTAGTAAGTGTCGAAGGACACTACATACGGGTCTTGTGTAAACCTACCCTCAAGATTGATAGAATTTGAAACATTTAAACTTGTAAAACCTGGACTTATTTACGTTTTTGGTAAGTCTATAAAAACGATGCTAGAGGTGGTAGTGGCCATATAGGATCTTAGAAAGAATGGTCTTTGGTGAACTCTTATGGCAACTAAGGTTGAGAACCTAGGACTAACAGTGATGACTGTTCCTTTTCTACAGCTAAGTCTTCTTTCTCTTCCTCACATTCCTCTCCTAATGTTTGTTCCTTAAAATAGATGGATTCCAAATATTCTTCTTTTATGGTTAGGTCAACTCTTTATTCCTCACCTAAAGAATCTTCTTCAAACAACTCAAAAGGTTGCTCAATTGGCTTAACAGGTTCTTTTAAGTGATAACTTTATGCTAAGGTATCTTTGACAAGAATTGTTTCCAGTTCTCTCAATTGTTTCTATAAATTTTCTAAGATTCTTTCTGTGATTTCTATAATCTCTATTAGGGTTTCCTCCAAACTTTTTCTTTTCAGACTTCCTGAAGAATTTTTAGGTTGAAAGAATGATTTTGAAATTTGGGTGTTAGGCCAAGATTCTGAATTATTTTGTCTTCTTACATTATTCCTTCTATTGTTTATCCAATAATCAAAGTTAGCAATGTTTTCTATCATAAAATAGGATTTGTCAACAATTTGTTGGTAAAAGGTGGTGGTACTATTTTCTCTCTCTACCTAATTTCTTGTTTCAGGACTTAACCTATCTATGAAAACTTCAAAACAAATATTCCTTAAAATGACTTTGGTGAATAAACTTATTTGGCAAGTCTTTATATCTCCACCAAGCACTATAAAATAGTTTCAAGTGCTTTTGAAAAAAATTTGCAACAAAATGTCACTAAATTTCCCAAAAAACTTTTTTAATTTTTATAATTTTTATAATTTTTCAATAAAAATTTCAAGCTAAATAATGCTAGATTAATCAAATTCCCATATCGTTGGATGTCACACCAGACACGCTTAGAATTCCTAACTTTCTTAGGCAAGGTTTTAGCCCTGTGGTCGTAGGCTCGAGTCCTAGCAGTGGGCCTTTTTGACAGAGTCCAATAAATTTTGCTATTATTCAAAACTCGTAAAACAAATGACAAGATGCTAAGCTTTTCTTTTATTCAAAACGAATAAAGTAGTAAGTGAAAAGCATCACTTTTTTAATTTTTAATTTTTGGATTTTTAATTTTTATATTTTTTATTTTTGAACAACAAACACATTAATTAAAATATGCAAATACTTGAAATAAAATTTACAAAGATAGGGATAGATTACCTATCTATTTTCCCGCTTAATTTAGTAATCTAACAAAATGACGGCACTCCCTAACAATGATGTCAAATTTTTGTTGTGTCACCCAAAATGATTCTTTAAAAGCAGACATTTATAGTATAGAAAGGTTGTCGAATCTATAGGGAAGTGGGTTTTCTAAGGATTGATAATTTAATAGTTGAAAAGCCAACGGTGATTTTATCAAGATTTAAAAAGTTATTTTTAACAATTTTAAATAAGATTTTAAAACATAAAATTAAAATGGTAAAGTTTTGAAAATCCCTCGTATGTTTCGTAACTGATATAGAATTTAACTTTCAATAATAATTATTTAAAGCATTTGATTTATTATTTCTTTTCTCATCAATAGCAAGCACATTTACTATTTTTATAAATCAACCTAAAGCGACAATATAGCAAGCTACAATATAGTATAGGTTTTCCTATAAAAAGTAGCGAAATAATCATCTCTCACTAATAATTTGGTGCACTAATTAAGAAATTATAATTGTTATCACTACAATTATATTTAACATAATTTTAAAAAAACCAAAGATAATAACAAATCAAAATTAATATATTTTAATGGAATAAATTATTGCATTAATTCGGACAATACCTGGTCTTATTAAATAGTCTCAGAATACATTATGTTATCCTCTGTTGACAATAAATCAAGTATTACTAAACATTTATTGTGCTTATTCATGTCTATAATATAGCAGAAACTCAATTTAACAAATAAGCATGATTTTAGTATTATTAATATTAATTATGCAACACAATTACATTACATAAAGAAGGCATTATTGAATTTATGCAAGACTTGGGCTACATACCAATATTAACAATAATTATTAAAAACTTGAAAATATAATTTGTTCCAAAAAAATAAACATTATAAAGCATATATAGAGCTAAAATCATACCAAAATACTATACATACAAAATCATTTCTTTGCCTCACTAGACTTTGTATACTAATTTATGCATTATTTTATTATTTTAGTGGGGTTGGAGGAGTACCCTAACGGTACCTCTTCCTCCTAATACTATGTAGGAGACTCATCAGATGAAAAGAATGGCCACAATAGCCAAGGGATGATGTTCAAGGGAGAGGAGTCCCCTTACATAGTGAAAAATTTTCACTATTCATGAATTTTTTTACTAATATTTTTATTATATTTAATTAATTTATTTTATTTTTGCTTTTAATTTTTTGCTTTTTCTTTTCTTTAATTAACTGCCCCACCCCTCCTCGAGAATCAACTAAAGAGCTGATTGATTGAAGTTTTTATTTTATTTTTTTCTTTTCTTTCCGCATTACAGTTGTCTTCAGTGTACATTTTGGACTTCATAATTAGGTGTGACGCAGAACAGGGACAGACAAAGGTGGAGGGCAGGATCATGGGTCAAAGACCGAAGGTGCAGCTAAGATCATGCCAAGATGAGCGAGACCGAGTTAGGTGATTTCTAGACAATGAATGGATTGTGGTATGACGATCTGACGGGTAGGAAGATGCGCGTACATGAACACTGTAGAACAAGATCCATGACTAGATTCTGAAATCCCCTAACACGGTGGTGACACGACGGCGAGATTCCATGGCCCTAGTGGTACCATGTGGCAATTTTCATTTTTTATTTTTTTCATTTCTTGTGCATTTGAGGTCCCTTTTTGCCTCATTTTTGCACTATTATACACCATTTTTTCCTCTAGATTGTAAATCTAACATTCACAAATATACTAAAATTAATTATTCTACAAGCAAAATATTTACAATAATTATTAAAAATATTTATTTTACAAGAAAACACACAAAAATAATTACAAACTTCTAAAATTTCAGTCTCTTTCGGTTTGATATATATATGATTTTTAAGACTTAATAATATTTTTAGAAATTACTAAAAATATTATTAAATATATAAACTTAAACACACTATAAGACACATAAAGACTCGAAATAAAATTGTCACTTATTATTTTTATGGTTTTGACTGTTTAAAAACTAAACACTTATTTATCTCCCTAAAACAACTCTAAAAATTACTAAAAATATTATTAAACATAAAAACATACTAAAAATACATTTTTTAAGCATATTTGAACATTAAGACATAAAAATGCTATGAATTAGAGGAATTAATAAGAAATAAAAATATAAATAAATGATTTAAGTCTTAAGAAGGTACACTTTTAAAGTCTCATTACACCCCCAATTAGCTTATTGCTTGTCCTTAACAATTAAAATGATAGAATTTTGAAATGATTTATAGAATATTCATATAATACAAACCATTTAACTATAATTTGACTAAGCTAACTAAATAGACTAACAAAACAAAAATTTTATTTGAATAATTTATATACTATTTAACAGAATGTATACAAGCTAAATTTAGTGCAAAAGGAGATGATGAATAATTATGAAGTTTCATCAAAAAATAAGAATGAAATTATTATGATATTTTGATTTAAATTACTCCTGTGGATAACAACTCTTCAAGTTTATTATTTGAAACAATTAAAGAGTAGAAATATAAAAACATAAATATATACAAAAACTAAACCTTACAATAGCTAGGATAATGCAATATTTGGCTCTTTTAAGCTTTTTTCATAACTCATTTAACAAGCTTTGGTTCAGTAATTTCCTGACCAATTGGCCTAAGTTACTTGATGTTAAAGCACTCTTTAGAACTTACTCACTCGAGTTAAAGAGGCTACGGAACCAAACTTATCCAACTTTATTCATTAATTTACATAATTACATAGTTTATTTACACTTTTTTTTGTTTTTTTTCTTCCTTTTTTTAAATTTTTTATTTATCATTTAATTTATTATTAGTTTTGAAAATGTTACTATCCTTAATTGTTCATTTTCATAAGATAACAAAACTTAAATATTTATAACTTTGATTTACCACCACAATTATGCATTACAATGTGTATATGAAAAGAAATGGCTTACAAACAATTTGAAAAAATAAACATATAAAAATGTTAAATAAAAACGAAGTTTTGAGAGTCTATAAAGTTAAATAATTCAAAGAATAGAACAATGACATTACATTAATATAAAATTCAAAAATCAAAACAAAATAATAACATTAATTACTAAGATTAGTATTTACAAAACATATTTTTAGATTTTCTTTTTAATTTTATGACTCACAAAAACTTACAAAATAACACACAAAAACAAAAAACAACAAAAAATTAGAGCAAAAATAAAAAGGGCAAAAAAAAAAAAAATGGCACATTTTCACAAAACATTGAAGCACAACTCTCTTCCTCCAACCAAATTTGGCATTGTTACCATAGAACAGACAGACATAAGGATAATATATTGGTATATTATATATATGGCTAGATAAATCTCCTAAATATATATATATATATATATTTATATTTATGCACTTTTATTTTTCTATGTTTTTTTTTTCTTTCTAACATCTAACTTTTATATTTCCAGCACTTCTAACTTTCTAACTATCCAATCTAATTTCCAACTTTTAATTTTTTGCTTTTTCAGCACTTTTTATTTTTTCATCTTAAAGGGACGGTTGTACTGCCAATCCTGTTAATATTTTTGTTCATATTTTTGTTGTTATTATATTTTTTTTTTGTTTTGCAGGTGTAAAAAAATAGCAAAAAATAAATAAAAGGTCAAAAGCCAAAAAAGTTACTATTCACATCGTTTGTATGTTAGTGTCAAGTTACTATTCACATGGACCAAACTTTACTTGTTTTTCTTTTGTGTTTGTTTAGTTTCATATGTCATAAAAATGTTTCGAGAAGTTCATAGAGAAATCTTTGCTAATCTTTCCTAACAACACTTGAAACCACTTTATAATACTTCGTGGAGATATAAGAATTTATCATATAGATTTCCTTACCATAGTTTTTCTTGGGATTATCTGTTAAGAATTTTTCTAGATCGGTTAAGTCATGAAACTAGAAATTGGGTAGAAAGAGGAGATGGATCTATCGTTTTTTACCAATTACCCATAGATGAAGCCTATTATATGTTGGAAAATATATTTGAGAATGATTATTGGAGATTGAATAGTTTTGAAACCAAAAAAGGTTTAGAAATTAATTCACCCTTTTTCGAACCTTGGCCAGACACTCAACCCAAAATTTTTGAACCAACCGTTGAACTGCAAAATTCATCAAAATTTTCAAATAAGGAAAGTTTAGAAATCCTAATTTTGAATCCTTGAAGAGTGTGTTGGAAAATTAAGAAAATTTAAACCCACCTATTTTGAGCAACCTAGTTCAAGAGTGGAATTCTTGGAGCTATTTTAAAAAGACTACTTTACTTTAGAAGTGCCAAAAAAACTTGGTCATAGAAAATAAATCATCACTTTTAGTCTTATGTTTTGAATTAATGTTGCCACTAGAATTCACAAAAGACTACACACACGACCAATTGGCCTCCCTCCTCCTTTTTTGTGTGTTTCCTAACTCAACAGTCTCCCCTTTAGGGAGGAGATACTATTAGGGTACTCCTCCGGCCCCACTAAAACTAATAAAATAATGCCTAAATTAGTATAGAGAGTTTGGTGAGATAGAGAGATAATCTTGCGTACATAGTATACTGGTATGGATTTTAACTCTAACTCTATTTTGTGAAGCTTATATTTTTATGGAATAAATTATATTTTTCAAGTTTTTAATAATTTTTGTTAATATTGTTATGCTCCCAATTTTGGCATAAATTCAATCATGCTTTCTTTATATAATTTAATTGTGTTGCATAATTAATGTTAAAAATAATGAAATAATGCTTAATTTTATGGAATGCATTTTATCACAGTAAGACTTGTTAAATTATCGATTTTGAATATTTCATATGAGGAAGTGCCACCAAAATTAACGTAATAATTTATTCTATTAAAATATATCAATTTTGATTTGTTATTATCTTTTCTATCTTAAAATTATATTAATTATAATTGTCGTAAGTGATTATAATTTTCATAATTAGTGCACTAAATCATTAGTGAGAGATGATTATTTTGCTACTTTTTATAGAAAAAACCTGCTATATTATAACTTGTTGTATAGTTGCTTTAGCTTCACTTATAAAATTAGTAAAAGTGCTTGTAATTAATGAGAAATGATATAATAAATCAAACGCTTTAAATAAATATTTCTTTGGAGTTAAAATTTCATATTAGTTACAAAACATACATGGGATTCTCAAAGCTTCACTATTTTAATTTTATGTTTTAAAATCTTGCTTAAAATTGTTAAAAATATTTTTTCTTTAAAATCTAGTTACAATCACCCTTGCCTTTTCAACCATTAAATTGTCAATCCTTTAAAAACCACCTCTATATGGATACAACAACCTTTCTATACTACAAATGTTTGCTTTTAAAGCATCATTTTGGGCGACACCACAAATTATATCAGCTCTAAATGCTGATAGTGGGAGGGCGGCTAATTAAAAAATAATAATAATAAAACATAAAAATGAATAAAATAAAATATTAATAAAAAATGTTAAATAGGGAAAATTTTTCACTATAAAAGTAGGGAGACACCCCCCCTTTAGCACATCCATGGGCCATTTGGCCCTTTTCTCACCTTCTTTATTTTTCTTTTCATTTGATGAGCCTCTTGCTTAGCAATACTCCTTTTAAAGGAGTACTGTTAGGGTACTCCTTTAACCCACTAAAAATAATAAAATAATCCTTAAAATAGTATAGAAACTTGGTGACGCAGAAAGATAATCTTGTATGCATAGTACGTTAGTATGGATTACTCTATATATGTTTTGTAACACTTATATTTTTATGGAATAAATTATATTTTTCAAGTTTTTAGTAATTATTGTTAGTTTTGTTATATTGCCAATTTTTATATAAATTCAGTCATGCTTTTTTTATGTAATTTAATTGTCTTACATAATTAATATTAATAATAATGAAATAATGCTTAATTTTATTGAATGTCTTTTACTATAATATGACTTGTTATATTATCTATTTTAGATATTACATAAGATAAAGTTCTACCAAAATTAACATAATAATTTATTCCATTAAAATATAGTAATTTTGATTTCTTATTATTTTTTCTATCTTAAATTTATGTTAATTATAATTGTAGTGACTACAGTTATAATTTTCATAATTAGTACACGAAATCATTAGTGAGAGATGATTATTTTGCTACTTTTTATAAGAAACCCTTACTGCATTATAGCTTGCTATATTATCGCTTAGGTTAACTTATATAAATAATTAAAAGTGCTTGCAATTAATGAGAAAAGATATTTGATTTAGATAATTATTATTTAGAGTTAAAATTTCATATCAATTATGAAATATATAAGGGATTCTTAAAGTTTCACTGTTTCAATTTTATGTTTTAAAATTATATTTAAAATTGTTAAAAATATTTTTTTTAAATCTTGTCAAAATCACCTTTGACTTTTCAATCGTTAAAAAGTCAATCCTACAAATTTCCCACCTCTTTGTGGATACGGCAATAATTATTAAAAAATTAGAAAATATAATTTATTCTATACAAATATAAGCATTTCAATACAAATATAGAGCTAAAATCCATACCAGAGTACTATACATATAAGATCATTTATTTGCCTCACCATTCTCTATATGCTAATTTGAGTATTATTTTATTATTTCTAATGGGATCAGATGAGTGCCCTAACAGTATCTCTACTCTAAAAGGAATACTCTACTGAGTCTAACTCAATAGTAGAAAAAGAAAGAAGAAGAAGAAGGGGGGAAAGGGGCTAAAAGGCATGTGGATGGTTTTTAGAATAAAGGGGAGAGGGGTTTAAATATCTGTTATCACATCATTGACTAATACTAAGTAAAATATACTTTAGATTATCTGCAAGAAAAACGTTTTCTACGAGAGTAGAAGAACCATTACCGATATCACCTACACCAAGAATTTTTCCTTTAGCATTGTCTCCAAAGGTGACATGACCACCATCCTTCTTAGTGAAGTTTTAGAAAAGCGAGAGGTCCTCTATCATATGCTTTGAACAACCACTATCTAGGAACCATTTAGCCTTCTCCTTCTTTGGTACCTACACAGGCAATTTAGCTTTTGATTTTTGGTACCCACACAATTTTGGGTCCATTTGTGTTAGATTTTAAAGTTTTAGGAACCCATCTTTGCTTAACTCCAAAATATGCATTTTCTTGATGGAACAATAAGATAAGGTATGTCCATCTTAATTACAACATGCACATATATTTTGAGTTATTACTAGTTGATGCTGTAACAAAATAATTTTAAAAATATTTTTGATCAATGTGTGACTTATAACCTAAACCACCTTTGTTAAAGACACAACGTTGCTCACAAGCAAATAATTCAAAATTTTTCTTAGCTTTAGTGAATTTTAAAACCATTTTCGTTATATCATTTTTTCTTTTAATGAAGTATCATCAATTATTAAAGCATTACTCTTAGATTTTTCATTTTTCAAAACTTCAATTTCTTCTAAAAGAATAGAAATTTTCTTTTTAAATGCAGAATTTCTAAGAGGAAGTTTTTCACAATCTTTATGTAATTCATCGAATGCTCTAGATAATTCTATGATATCAATGTCATTATTTTCATCATCAAAGGAGTTAATAGAACTTACCTCTTCATTGTCATTCATGACCATGAAACATATATTAGCGACTTCTCTTGGCTCTTCGTCATCTAAGTCTTCAGATTCAAGTTTATCCCAAGTAGATTGGAAAGCTTTGTTTATTCCTTCTTTCCACTTTTGTTTTTAAGGAGGCAATCCAGTCTTTTATGATTGGGCTTTTTACAATCATAACAAATTACTTCATCCTTCTTTGATTTTTCTCCTTGATTTTCTTTTCTTCTAGTTCCTTTGTTCCGGTTGAGTTTCCTATAGAACTTTGTATATTTCCTTGTGAGTATCGCCATTGCTTCAAAGTCCTTAGGATTAAGGCTTTCATTGTCATCTTCGTCATCTTCATCATCGGGAATGGAGGCTTTCAAAGCTATTCTTTTCTTCTATTTGTCTTCATCTTCAACCTTGTTTTGCCTTCGAGTGATCTTATGAGTCATAAAAGATCCAACCAATTCTTCCAATGGTAAGGTTAAAGGATTCGTAGCTTTTTCTAAAGTGGTTCTCTTGACATGCCATGAGCTTGGTAAGGATCTTATAAGATTTCTAACTAATTCACTTTGTGTAAAGGTCCTACCAATAGAGTTCAAACCATTAACTATATATTTACATCTAGCATACATTTCACCAGTAGTTTCATGGTCTGTCGTTTTGAACATTTCATAGTCATGTAAGAGATAATTTATTTTAGTCTCTTTGACTTGATTTATTCCTTTATGTACAATTTGTAAAGTGTGCCATATATCTTGTACAAATATGCAAGAAGTGATTCTATTGAACTCATTTCTATCTAAAGCGAAATATAAAAGTTTTATATCTCTAGTATTTAATGACAATTTCTTTTTATCCTAGTCACTATACTCTTTGGGTTCCTTTGGAACTAAAATTTTTTCAAGTTCTT
Organism: Artocarpus hirsutus; assembly: GCA_946598075.1. Lineage (NCBI taxonomy): Eukaryota > Viridiplantae > Streptophyta > Magnoliopsida > Rosales > Moraceae > Artocarpus > Artocarpus hirsutus. The sequence continues at coordinate 50,120 of CAMOHE010025129.1, forward strand.
TCATTGGTTTAAAAGGTCCATTTTTGACAATGCCCCAAAGATCATAGTCAATGGATTGTAAGTAAATTGTCATTCTATTTTTCAATAATTGTAATCGCTTCCATTGAAAAAAGGGAGATCTATTGGTAGAGCGACGTTTCGAGTTTTGAAAACTTTGATTAGCCACACTCAAGGTTGTTAAATCTTTTTCAAAAATGAATTCAAGCTGTCTGCTTTGATACTAATTCTTAGCTCAAAAATAGCTATCTAAGAGGGGGGTGAATTGGGTTTTTTTTAAAAAAGCTTTTACAATTATTAAAAATTTCTAAATTAAATATTGATGGTGGATGTACAATCAAATATGAAAATATTAATTTAGATCGTTTGAATTTTGTTCAAGGAACTTGGGCCCTAAATCACTGTTAATTAGACCTATTAGCTCCTAAATAAATGTACAATATCAAATTGCAATAGACAGAATAAAATAATGCTATAAAAATAAAAATACCATATATAGAATTTATAGTGGTTCACTCTGTTTTAAAAGTTACGTCTATTGTACTTCACTATAATATGATTTTTAGGTACAGATTATAAGAGAGCAAAAAGAAAAGATAAGAATTCAATTTGGTAGAGTTTCGGTGTGCTTTTTTTTATATATCTCTATAATAATAAGGAAGCTATCCCTTTATATAGAGTAGGTATGAGCTGCCATCTCAGACCGTCTGACAGAATGGCGTGATGTGTTGTGGGTAACCGCAATAGTGGGATAGTGGCGACTTGTAATATGCTGCAAGAATCATGCTTTCCTCACGTTCCAGTTCATGATCAGACGTGTAATTACCCATCAGTTCATGCTGATAATTGTCAACTCGTGGCGATCGATCTGGTCATACACTTAGAGAGGAGTTTGATTTACCTTCAACAACTGATGTAATATAAATACAAGCAAGATCGAGCCAATTAAATGAAACAAATTTGATTCACACTTCTCACATCGATTGACTCACTTCGATCTATTCTACCCGTTTTACTATTGTGGACTGTCTGGGCCTGTAGACAATTTGGGCCTGACCAAATTGTACCCTAATAAATACTCAAGCAACAAACGCACAAATAAAGTTCTAGTGAACTATAAATTACAAAAGGGAAAGAGAAGTGCAAAACGCTATTTATAGTGGTTCGATAAAATATCTACATCCACTGTCACTGAGCAAGACCTTGCCTCGACCTCTTCTATTATCTCAATTGTCTTTTCATTACGATCACTCCACTACAAATCGATGACTTGTTTACTCAAGGATCACTACACCTTCTTATAAAACCTCCAATTTAATGAAGATTGCTAACTAAAACAACCACAAATTTTACAAAGGTCTCAGAAACCTAAATCGCTTGGATTACAACGATATAGACTTTTACGCTCAACTCTTACAACTCCTTGTAAGGGTTAACAAACAAAATAATGTTCAGTAGGAGATGATAAAGCACACAAAGAAGATTCTCAACAAGTTTGGCTCAGGAGTGATTGAAAAGCATGTTGAACGTTTAAAAATTGACACAACGATGTTTATTGATGTGAATAGATATTAAATAACTCAAAATGGAGCTATTTATAGGTTAGAGTCTAAATCTAGTCATTTATAGCCGTTTGAGGCGCATTTGTAATGGCTAGAAAACTTGCTGTTAGACTGTGCGGTCGATCGCCATAAATATGGCTTGGTTAGCAGCACTGCTGCCAAAACCAGCCCCTCCTAGGTTGGTGCAATCAACCACATAACACTATGCACGGTCAACTATGCCTCTCATAGTAGCCTGGGGGCCAAAATGTTCAACAAATTTTGAGGAAAATTTCAAACACATTTTTAATTCAATTGTTTTAGTCTTGAAAAATTTGAAGTTAAGAGTAAGAACAATTTTTAGAAGACATGAAAGAATTATTTTTCAAATTTTTAAAGATGTTAAAAATCAATTTAAAAATTCTTTGAGCCAATTGAACTTCATAAAAATTTCATGCATGCTTTACATCATACAAGCTTAAAAATAAAATATAAACCTATTCTTCATACTTGTTGATACCGCTTCTTCCATCCACGTGCTGTAAGTGAAAATCATTCTTCTCTTTCCTTTCTTCCGAGGCTTGATTAATCGCTTCCAAGTATCTTGAGATGCTTAAATAATAATACTAAATGGCTCTATACACTCAATATAAATTGTAAGTACTTGAGCAATTTAATTGTTTGTTGTCATCAAAAAATAAATAAATAATTCATTTGAAATCTTAGGGCCAACAATAATAAATATTACAAAAATAATTAATTAGAGATTAAATTTTAATTAGACACACTAATTTACCAATTTTTCATACTAATTATAATTAATTAAATTTGGGTATTTCATAGGGTCATGGACATAATTTACTATATTAATGTAATAATTAATCTGCTGAAGAATGGAAAATTTCCATAATTTTATTTTCGTTAAACGTAAAGCAAATCATTGAACTAGAAAAAGAATTGTAATTGCTCAACCTTGATAATCTATGAAATCAAAATCATAAAGGATTATGGTAATTTATTTACAATTACCAATAATGGAAATCAAAATCCAAAATCTCCGAATCCGCATTAAAAAAAAAAACCAAAGAAATGACTCTAAAAAAACAAATAGTACTTCAACCCTAAAAAGAAGTCCAAAAATGATCCAACACTTCCTTAAAGAAAAGGTATTTCTCCTGTATGACTTGAAAAAGTAACCTACCAATAAAACTTTATTTTTTAGCCATCAAATCTATATAAAAATTTGATTTTTACAAAATCCAACAGTTATAAGACCTACACTACCGATGGGAGATAATCCCATAGAAGGACTTAAAAAAAACCCGGAAAAAAAAAAATGAAAGTAAACATTACAATTGTAGCAAAAACTTTTTGCTATCAGGCTTTCTCGCTTGGTTCAGCAGTGACGGTAACCGAGAACTGCACTTCATGTCTTGGTTTTGGAACTTTCTCATCAGCATCATGATCATGATCTTGGTCATCTTTTGGAGTAGATCTGTAGTAGAAGGCGTACAATATTAGTTGTACAGCACCAGAAATGGCGCCTATACCATGGGTTGTGAGCACAAAAACATCCAACTTGGTTAGGGCACAAGCGGACCAAAACGAACCATTAAGGAAGTTAGTCAAGGACAGAAGAAATGGCATGTACTTCACACTCTTGGTTTCAATAACCTTCATCATGATTGTAAGAGGAAAACAGTGCGTTATTGCGCTGAAGATGTCACATAAAATACCAACAAATAAAGCCCTTTTTTTAGTGTTGTGAAACACTAAAATTGCTATCAGAACGACAGCAGAGAAGAAGAGAAATTCGGCGGCAAGGACATAGATTATCTTCTTGCGTTCATTGCTCTTGGAATAGATAAAGAAAATGGCTACATAAATGAGCTCGAGTAGTAGGCCGACGGAGTTAACGGGGAAAATGAGATTAAAGCTGCCGGGGTGAATAAATGGCATTCCATAAAAGACCCACAGAAGACATCTTATAACTGTTGCTAGGTAAATATCCGGCTTGTATCCCTCTGCCGTCTTCTTCTTCATGATCCAATAAAATGCCGGGATTTGAAAAATATATAGTGCAAAGGACAAGACGTTGGCGATGGCACCGGAGACAGTGTGAGCAGTTTCGGCGTTGAACACCATTGTTGTCGGAGATTCGAGAGAAAGAAGAAAGAAGAGAGAAGGCTACAAAGAAGATTCGAGAGAGAGAAGAGAGAAGGCTACAAGGAAGGGAGAATATTTTAGGAGTGGGTTTATGTGGAACACTTGCTTACTATATAGTGCGATTGTCATGAGTCATTTATGGTACATTGTCGCGGATCGATATTTCTCGGAACCGTGGACAACTATTAATCTTACAAGAATATTTAAGACACTTTGAGAATTACATCAAATGGACGTCAGAATGTCTCACGAAATAGTAGAAAACCAATGGTTTTGGTCAATCTACAATTGGGATTTGCGTTACATTCTTAATTAGTCACTTCTTATTTTATTCTTCTCTCGGGTGCATACTCTTAAGAAATACGTCAAATGGACTGAAAAAATGTCGCGCGAATGGCAGAAAATTAATAGTCAAATAAACAAAAAATGTGGTCAATTTACATTTTTTTTTTTGAGGTCCAGGCAATTTACATTAATTGGGATATGTGCTTACGTTATTTCTTAATAAGTCTATCCTATTTTCTTATTGGGTGCGCATTGTTTTTATAGAATATTCGTTACCAATAATATTTTCTTTCTTCCGATAAAAGTCTTTCCCCTATTAGAATTTTTGCACCTTCACCATATGAATGCTTTCTTATTATAAAATCAGAACGAATTAAGTAAAATGTTATATATATATATATATTATATATATATATATATTCGTTCGACTTGAAGTTTGAGAATATAACAAGGATTTTTTTAATAAATAAACAAGGGTATTTTAAATAGTTCAATCAGTATATATTTGCTTGATTAAAGCGTGGAATATTGTCATAATTTTTTAATGGTTGGTGTCACGCCCCGAAGTACGGGAGATGACGTGGTGGATTAATTAAGTTAATTAAATAGGGATTTAGTTAAAAGTTAGGTTTTAGAATTTAATTTATAAATAAAATATGACAATTTTAAAATCTTTTGCGATGATCAATCATAATATTTAAATAAACAAATAAGTTAATAAAACGAAATGTAAATAACAAAACTAAGAAGGTGAGGCGAGAATGGGTCCACTGACCTACATCTTGTGCATACACATGTAGTACTGACAATATTACAACACAGTTACAGTCCAAAAGTGAAAGAAAATGTTAAGAGTTTACATGCCTTGAATTGCTATAATACAACCTACTCAATTCTCCTACTGATCGTAAGTCCGGTCAGCGGACTCTTCTCCCATCCTAAGCTGGTATCCACTTATGTTGTAAGATTTTAAAACAAGTAAAATGTGAGCGAAAGGCTCAGTAGAACTATATTTCAAAAATAAACAGATAAATAGTTTATTAGAACTTTTCTTAATAAATAAAATAAAATAAAATAAGTACTTTCGTTTATCAAAAGTATATTGGAAACAATTCATCAAGAGTACCTTTTTATTATTTCAGGCAAACCATGATATTCACCACCAAAGTGGCCCAGCTGGGTTTCGGGACCTGCCTCCAAGGTCGTTCACTACACGACCCGATCTCTGATATGGCATCATACCCATTTATCTTTTTTATAATTAAAATTTCTATTTACCAAATATAATTATTAACATTATTATGAGGTTTATTATGTAAACATCTCAATCTACTGTTTACGAAAACAGTTAACAAGAAATCCTTTTTCAACCAATCATTGAAAAACATTTTATTAAAAATCACTTTGAGGCCAAAACATTTAAAATTGGCTATCAAAGAAGGGGTAGAAGTCCTACCTCGATACTCGTGTCGGTGCCCCACACCGTGATCCCGGTCCGCTATACGTTAGCTTCATGGATCCATGCAAAATCCTAAACACATAATAACTTAGTTCATTAGCATCTAATCCGAGGTATCCTATGATATTAAATCATCTCATGGTATCCTAGTGTGCCATTTAGGTTTATAAAATCATTTTATAGAGTTGGAATTTCAATTGGGGTTCAAAACAGTGAAAACAGGTGAAAATCACAAAAGTTGCACCATGCCCGATCGGCCTGCCGGTCGCCCTGGTTCGGCCTGCCAGAAAACCAAGTCCGGTCAGCCAAACATTTTCAGGTTCGGCCTACCAATTAGATGAATCCGGCCTATCGATCTGAAAAATTCTAGAAATTTTCACGCATGGATCTCGGCTTCCCTGAGCCCAAATCTTCAAATCTAACCTATTTTGCTTAATTCTCAGGCATGGATAATCATCATGACCAATAGAAAAACATAGTAACTTACTTTTTAATGGATTAAAACAAGTTTTAGACAAGGTTTTTGGAAAAACCCAAAAATAGAGAAAAATGGAGAAAAATGAAAAATTTTGATTTTGATCCATTTTTGATGAAACAAAGTTTGTATTCTAGTCATTCTAAGTTCATCTAACCTAGATTGAGGGTTTTCTAAGCTTAGAAATGCTTAGATTTCAAAATCCAAGAAAATTTGAAAAATGTAAAAAGTTTAAAAATTTTGAAAACTAACCTTGAATCGAAGCTTGATTCGAGTTTGTGGTTGCTCAATCGCGTTCCCGAGCCTTCAATCCACAATCCTGAAGCTTGAAATCAAATTTTTGTTTCAAAATTTTGAGAGAGAATGAGAGAGAAAGAGAGAACCGAGAGAGAGAGGGAGAAACGAATGAGAGAGAGGAGAGAGAAATGAGAGAAAGAGAGAAGGAGAGTGAGATATAAATAGAAGGAGGGAGAAAAGTGGTGGCACAAGACTGTGTGCAACAACACACTGTTTTTAAATCAAATTATTTTGTTAAAATTCCAATTAACAAATAATAAAAACAACTTAGTGAAATTAAAAATTATTAAAGGAGTAAAATAACAATAAGTTTTAAAATTTTCATAAGATGATCAAATTAA
>CAMOHE010025130.1:0-22392 GCA_946598075.1 Artocarpus hirsutus
AGTGGAGAGGATTTGATAGAAAGGAGCTCCAGAAGTCATAAAAGAAGTGTACTCGGGAATGTTTCTAATATTAGGATATTGGCGGAGGTTATGGAGAAACTCCGCCGGACGCCATGAGTTGCCTAGCTTGGAATGTATAGGGTTTGGGGAACCCTTGTGCTTTTGACTACCTTTGGATGATTATTCGAGATTCTTCTCCCAATTTAGTCTTTTTAATGGAGACTAGATTTTGTCCAAGTTCGACGGACGGCAGTAAGAAATGGTGAGGATTTGACTGTGGATTCTAAGTGGATTGTTTGGGATGGAACAATGGTCTTATGTTACTTTGGAATGATGATATCGAACTACAAGTGAAGAACTTCTCTCCCTTTCACATTGATTCTTTTGTTCAACTCAATGGTGGATGTTAGGGGTATACACGGCACCCTTTTTCTAAAGAGCTCTCCTTGACTATCCGACCACCCTGCTCAAATAAAGGCCATTTTTGGGGCTTAGACAACTCCCCGTTGATCGACACTTCTTTCCGAGGTGATCCCCAAGGCCACATAAGATGTCGCCTCCTCAAGATGAACATGTGCTTAGGCAGATAGATATAGCTTGAAACCAGGCAATAACTCATTTCCAAGGTCGCCACATGGCCTCATTACAGCCTTTAGATAAAAGGTTGTGCACTTTCTAGGATTGTGACACTTGTCACTTACCGCTAAAATCACCACATGGATTACCTAAGTCAAAGGTCAAACCAATTCTATGCTTGATCCAAGTCATGGCCTATTACTCTATCAAGGTAAGTGGACTTTCTCACACCTAACCCTATTCTCACTTTCGGCCAAATAGGTACCTGACTTGAGTGTCGGAGATTCTTTGGCTGGCACCATATTGGTGTGCCCTTGACCTCCAAGGCATTTCGTCTTCTTGTTGTAGGTTCCCCCAAGAAGCTGAGATGAGCAGGGCAGGTAGTTTGACTAGCCACACATGGTGCTAATTGACAGCTAAGCATCAACATTTTGGCACTAGAAGGAGGGCTCCATGCCATAACAACATTTCCAATTGATAGCATTTCCAAGTGACATGGACACAAGAGGACATACTCGATATGAAGCACCCTGACGTGAGGGGTCAAGGAACAGTCAGAACTTCAACCCTGGCAGACTTCAAGGCAGACCTTGCATGGCCCGGTCCTGATCAAGTGGACAGGGCAATGTAGGTAGAGCATCTCCAATATCTGAGGATCTAATCTGAGAACCGACTACGACTATGCGTCTCTTTACAGAGAAGATGGCACAACACCCTCCTCTGACGTCCCTTCCATTAGCTCTAGAAGACCGAGCAGAGCCGGGGGACAAGTCCTACAACAAAGGATACTTCGAGTACTTTAGAGCTCAAGCCTTAGAGAGTGCTTCTCAAAGCAACCACATGATCCACAATGGTTTAATTAGGGGTTGAGGTGGCCGCAATTGCTCCCCACAAGGTTCACAGGCCTCAGTCTTTAGTAGGCTCAGGAGCTAGGGGGGCTCGTCTTACCAGGGACCCATCAGAAGCTCAAGGCAATGACAAAGCATAGGGTGGAGCCTCGTATGGAGTGGAGGTACTCAATGACACCAACAGCTAGTAGCTACGAGACCTATAGCGATAGATTGATCAGATTAGGAATAGCCATTACAAGGTTGACAAGAGTGGTATGCCTGATTGGCCCTTTACTGATGCAATCATGTGGGCTTCTATGCCATAAAAGTTCAACGTGCCATAAATCAAAGCATAAGATGGGACAACAGATGGGGATGAGCACCTAAAACTTTATAAGGGCTACATGATGTTGCAGAGCACTAGTGATGTAAAAATGTGTAAGGCGTTCTTGCTGACTTTGACTTGATCTACTAGGCAATGATTCTGGTGCATTGATCTAGGCACTATGAGCTCCTTTTTGGCAGCATTCTAACGTGTTTTTGATACCTTTTGCCTCATTCAGGTCGAAAAAAAAGGAGGTTACTTGACTTTATTCTATGAAGTAGGGGGATGGAGAAATGAAGGACTATATTAACTACTTCACTTAAGTAGCCTTGAAGGTGAGGCACATCAAGGATGAGACCCTTAAGCACATCTTCGTGAAAGATTGTGAGACAGGGGCCTGCTCTGGTCACTCGCTCTGGAATAGCCGAGTACCTTCTCCTAAATGCTCACGTACATCAAAAAACATGCGAACATTGTAGACTGTATGAAAAGCCTACGAGATGGAGAAGGGAGTAGTAAGTAGGGAAAGAAGTGCAAGGATTATTTGGAACAAGGTGAGGCCGACTAAAGCAGGAAGGTAAAGACTGACAAGTCAAGGGTTCAAATTGGGAAGTTCCAAAGTTACACACCCCTGGTTGCCACTATTGAAGAGGTGTTGAACTAGGTGAGCAACCATAATCTATTGGTGGACCCACCTCCATTGAAAGGGAATCGAGCAAAATAAGATTATAATAAATATTGCAACCTCTACAAGGACATCGGGCATAATACACGAGATTGTATCCTACTGAAAGACCAAATTGAGAAGCTTGTTTGAGATGGACACCTTAAGGTGTTTCTTGAACAAGTTCTCACCACAATGCCAGAAGAAATGACCAGCCATCTAGGGAAGGCCAGCCAAGAATACTAAATGCCAACGGAATGGATGCCCCGAACCTACCAAACATTGTGCATATGATCTTTGGTGGGCTAGTTACCAATGGTTGGCAAGTTTGTGCTCGGGAAGCCTGCTTGGTCGAAAGGGGAGACTTGATGAACATGTTTGAGCATATCAACAAGATATGTTGGCAGGAAGACATTGCTATCACCTTTACTAAGAAGGAGGCAGATAGGATTAATCATCGATACAACGACACCTTCGTGTGCTAGCTCTAAGTTGCAAACAACATAGTCCAACAAGTATTGCTTGACAATGGTAGCTTGATAGACATCTGCTTAAACAAGCCTTTGACAAGTTAAAGATTAGCGATGAGTGCTGGTCCTAGTACAAACCACCTTTGTATGGCTTCATGGGAGAGTGTGTCCAAGCAGAGGGCAAGATTTGCATGTTAGTCACTTTTGGTGAGGTTCACACTTGAGTCACATGTTTGGTCAAGTTTTTGGTGGTCGACAAGCCACCCGAACATAAGATCATCATCATGAGGCCAACCTTAAATGCCCTAAAAGTCATGGTCTCACCTACCATTTGGCCATGAAGTTCAAAGCAAAAGGACTCTAGAGATTGTTTTTTTAAGGTCATGAAGGAGGCAGCGGCCTAGTAGACAAATGTCTCCGCCATTTACAAAGTGGACGAGAATGAGTTTCTTGCTAAGGAAGCAGCAAAAATCTTGTCCAACTTGGACCCACGGCTCCCTAAGGAAGAAGTACAAGCAACGCCCATGGAGGATCTTGCACCATACCACTTGGACCCCAAAGATCTCAACCGAATAGTCATGCTTAGGTCTCAACCAAAGCCTGAGATCCAAGCAAACCTGAAGAAGTTCCTAATGTAATACCAAGATGTGTTTTCCTTGTCCCATGAATACATGCCTAGGATTGACTTGAGAATCATTTGCCATCATTTAAACGTCAATCCCAAGCACAAACCCGTCATTCAGAAGAGAAGAGCCTTTAACCTAGAAAGGTACGCTGCCATTAATGGAGATGTTTAGAAGCTGTTGAAAGCAGGGCTCGTCCTAGAGGTCATTTATCCTAAATAGATGGCGAATGTGGTCCTTGTCAAGAAGGCCAATGGGAAGTGGCGAGTCTATATTGACTTTATAGACTTAAACAAATCTTGACCGAATGACTACTTCCCCCTACCTCGGATCGACCAGTTAGTAGATGTAACCTCTGGCCATATATTCTAGGTACAATCAGATCAGGATGATCGAGGAGGATCAAGTTAAAACCACGTTCACAACCGATGAGGGCCTATTTTGCAATGTTGTTATGCCATTCAGGTTAAAAATGTAGGGGCCATATATTAGTGTCTAGTGAACAAGATGTTTGCTTAGCAAATCAGAAAACCATGGAAGTGTACATAGATAACATGCTCGTGAAGTCAATTCGAGCAAGTGATCACATTGCCAATCTCCAGGATGGCTTCAACGTCTTCTGCAAATACAAGGTGAAACTCAACCCAACCAAATGTGCATTTGGAATGGAATCGGGAAAGTTCCTTGGGTTCATGGTTAATCATCGTGGCATCGAGGTCAACCCAGCAAAGGCCCAAGTAGTTGTGGATGTACCGTCAAGCTAGAAGCTCACCAAAATGGTTAACATCCTGTCGAGATTTGTCTCCCAGTCAACCGATAAGTGCCAACTTTTATTCTAGGCATTCAAAGGGAAGCTTGAGTGGAGCAGAGTGTGTGAGGTAGCATTTCAAAGTCTCAAAAGGTATCTAGCCACACCTTTGCTCCTATCCAAACCTCTACTAGGAGAAATACTTTATGCCTATTTGGCGGTATTTGAGAAGGCAGTCATCTTGGTCCTAGTTTGGGAAGAAGAAGGAATTCAAAATCTAGTCTACAACACTAGTAAGGCCTTCCAAGGAGCTGAGGAGAGATACCCGCCATTAAAAAAGCTAGCTTTAGCCCTGGCTACCTTTGCTTGGAAGCTATAGCCATACTTTCACACACCATCCAAATCCCGACCAAGTACCTTTTACGCCAAATCCTCCAAAATCCAAAAATTTTAGGTTAGATTGTTAAGTGGTCAGTTGTGTTTGAGGAAAACAAGATCCAATTCTTGCCCCAGACGGCCATTAAAGCATAAGCTCTAGTTAACTTTATAGCTGAATTCACAGGAGTCGACCAGGCCACCCCTTTTGCTAAAAAGGCACTCGTGGAAGATTTTGACTTTACTGGAGCAATACAAGTGGACATGAGCTTGAATGCAAATTGTTTGTAGATGGATCATCCCATATGAACGAGTCAAGAGATGGACTCATCCTCATTAGCTTGGATGGTTACAAAATCAGCTATATGCTTCGGTTTGATTTCAAGGCCTCTAACAATGAGGCCGAATATGAGGCACTGATAGCCAGACTCAGAATTATGTCAGAGCTCAAAGTGGACCATATTTATATTCATCGCAAATCCATGCTTATGGTCCAGCAAGTAATAGGTGGGTTCCAAGCCCAAAATGAGTGCATGATGGCCTATTTGAGTGAAGTCAATGCTTTGCTTGGACAATTCAAAAGTTTTTTAGTTACACAAATTCCCACAATAGAAAATGCAGAAGTTGACATACTTGCTCGGCTAGCTTCGGGCCTAGAGGACGACAATTTGATGTCAGTACTAATAGAGAGGCTAGCTAAGCTGAGTTGAGCATTAGAAGAATAGAACTTTTGAGTGAAGCTACGAAATAAACCAAAACTTGGATGGACCCAATCATCCAATACTTGACCATAGCTAAACTGCTTGAGGACCGACAAGATGCCTAGCGTGTTTGCAATAGCTCGATCTGGTATTTGATGATGGAGGAAAACTACAGGTGGCAATAATCGCGTTTGTGTCGGTACATTTACAGCACGACACATTTAGCCCGAACACCAACACGATACGATTGATAAACGTGTCAAAAATACAAACACGAACACGACATGCCTATGGCATGTGTAACATAGCACGACATGATTAACACGATTATTAAACGTATCATAACGGGTTGACACGATAACAACACACATATGGCGCGTTTATGACCCAATTAACTAAAAATTAAAAAAAATTTAAAAAAATCTAAAAAAAATCTAAAAAAAGGCCAATAAAAATTAACAAAAACATAATATTTAATTAATACTAACCTACTATAAATATTTCAAATATTTTTATTTTTAAGTTTAAATATGTTATAAATAGGTGGGTCGTGTCGTGCCGTGTCAACACATTTGCAGCCCGTTTAATTAAGTGTTTAGCATGTTAGCATGGATCTAGCCCGTTTATTTTAGTATTATTCATGTCAACCCATTTATGGCACAATTAATAAATGTGTGGTCCAAACCCGTTTATCTCGTGTCATCGTGTCCTGTCTAAAATTGCTAGCCCTAAGGAAAGCTTTACCGATGTGGCTAAACTACACCCTACTAAAGATGTGTTATGTTAGACATATATGCCCTAGGGAGTAAAATGTAATATGTTTTGGGAGACATTTTATCAATAAAGAATTTATTTATTAGTTATATACTAAATTGTTATCCTCTTTACATTCATATTTGTTGAATGTATAATAAGCAAACAAAAGTCTAAGACTATAGTCCAAACCTTTGAGAATCAAACATATGATGGACAGATTATGCAGAAGACATGATTCTAAAGGTGACAGTCTAAATTATATGATCCGTAATCGAGGGAATAAAGTTGGGCACTTTGTTTATGCTAAGATTGTTATGTTGTCTACAACCCTAATGGGAGATGGCTTGTCTTGGCCATCAGAGTTGGACTTCACGAATAGAAACATTGGTACATTGTCATAGGTGACAATGTATTAGATCAGGAAATAAAGTGGAATTGATTTGGATTAATAATTTTGTCTGGGCAAATCAATTCACTTTAGACAATCATATGTGTTATATCTTAATCTTGAAATGACTAATGGACTCGTTGTCTTGACTTATGTCTTTTGATATACCAAAGGGTGACATCTTGATTTTATCATGGTCTGCATGCCGGTATGTTGGAGACATGACTCTTGATAGCATAAACCTATTATTGGAAGACTAGAGCGCTCAATTATTTAGATAGATAGGTGTAACCAAATGGTATATTATTTTTGGATGGTAAGTATTCCAAAGGTGAGATATTGGAATGTAAGATAAAAGTAATCAGGAAGGTAAGACAAAATTTATCCTTAAGCCGATTATGGATATCCTATGGGGATACGACGCCTTATGATATGTCATAGACACTTAGCTAATTTGAGTTTCGTAATTTTATGTAATTTGAGAGTGCAGCTCTAAGCTTTTAGTGGAGTAGTGTTAGAGTTGATAATTATAAAATGTGCATCTAGGATATTATATTTTATAATTATCAGATTTTCAACTATATAGGTCCATCAGGTCTCCTTTGCTAGCTCATAAAAAATCCTGTAATGATACGAGTGCTTTTTCAATAAATTGGTGACTTATATTAAATAATTAGATTTGTTGGAATTTGATAGGATCAAATAATTCATGTTTATTTATCGGTTAAATTATTTTTGTAAAATTAATTCAAGATAAACTTGTTGAATTATCAGGAATATTTATTTTCCTAGAGATTACTAGATGTGATTGTTTTAATCAGACAACTTTTTTATTGGGTTATTTGAATTAAAACTAAGTCTCTATCTAAAGAATCTCGGGTGGAAAATAAAGGATTCTCAGGGATCATATTATCGCAAGTTCAGCCTGCTGATGGAGCAAGTTCAATAGGCCAATTTGTACCTGGATCTATATTTGATAAAATTGCTTTTGAAACACGTGATCAAATTATCGTTAGTTCAGCATGTCGATCTAACGATAATTCGATCACATGTTTCAAAAGCAATTTTATTAGATATAGATCTAGATTTGAATTTTTGAGGCCTTATCTAATAATGACTAACCTAGGGGACGATCTCTATAAATAAGGAGTGAGTTCCTAAGTATTTAGATCAATTGAGAAATTAAGAGTAAGCACTCCAGTCCACAAGCCTTTGAAACTTTATGAAGAGCTATTTTTCATAAATCACAAATGTTAGTTTTGGGTTTTCTCAAATGGTTGGAAGGAGAGTCACTAAAAGAAAAGCTGCACAACGTGTGCCCACACACATACTGATCATGGATAGAGAATAGCAAAAAAGACCATTTGGTTGATGCTCTTCTTAAACGTTCTTATCTTCACAGTTGGAGGAGCTCTTTGGCATACAAAGGTTAGTAAGATCTGGTTAATTTATACATGTAGCATGCCAAACTTGTATTTTGAAAAATACTCTGATTAAAATTTTAAAATTTTTGTTGCAAACTATTTTTCCAACATGTTAGACCACTAGAAGCTAAGTATCTCATCAAGGAAATCCATAGCGGGTTGTATGACAACCATGCTGGTGGGTGTTTGTTGACCCTTAAATGTCTCCACCAAGGTTATTATTGGCTGATCATGGATCAGGATTGCAAAAAATACACCCACAAGTGCTTTAAATGCTAACACTTTGCTCGAGCAATCGGACGTCACCTTGAACTGCTCAACTCGATCGTGTGCACCTGGCCTTTCTCTAAGTGGGCCATCGATCCCATAGGACCTCTTCTCGTGGCCCGATCATAATTTAAGTACTATATAGTGGCCATTAATTATCTTACAAAATGGGTAGAGGTCGAGCCCTACACCAACATTACTGAGGCTAAGTACACCAACTTACTAGGGAAGAACATAATTTGCCAATATAGTATCCCACAAATGAAAATCACCAACAACACAAAGCAACGAGCCTCTTAAGGATGTATGAGTAGCTTGGCATCAAGAAGGTCTTTTCTTTGCCAGGATACCCTAGAGTAATAGGTAGGTTGAGGCTATCAATAAAACTATTAAGGACAACTTGAAGAAGAAGTTAGAAGGCCTCAAAGGTGCTTGGATCAATGAGCTTCTAAAGGTACTCTAGGCATATTGCTCGACTATTTTGACAGCTATGGGAAAGACTCATTTCTCCTTAGTTTACAAAGCTGAAGTAGTAATCCTGACGAAAGTGTCTTGCAAAGCTACAGAGTGGAACATTATGACAAATAGTAAAATGCAGAGCTTATGATGGCTAGACATGATTTGGAGGAAGAAAAGCAAGATACTACATGCATCCGAAAAACTTGGAAACAAGATGTTGCTTGATACTATAACAAACAAGTGCAATTGAGAAGCTTCAAAGTTGGGAACTTAGTCTTGAAGAAAGTAATTGTGCCGCAACCTAGGCTTAGATCTTTTAGGCCTAAATGGGACTGACTATTTAGAGTGGTCGGCATTGTCTGGCCAGGCACATACAAGATTGCTGACATCAAAGGAAGCATGTTCACCCACCTATAGAACGCTGAGCAGTTGAAGAGGTTTTATTGCTAATTCAAGAGCCTGACCCTTTTTTGACCTTTGGCTCTGTTTGATATTATTTTGTAAAGACTATAAAGATTTGCCAAACAAGGCAACAAATGAATGTACATCGAAACATCAATGAATGAATACACATTTGAAAATTCTCTTCGAAGAGTAAAACACAGTGGACCAAGACAACAACACAGGTTTGAGCTCAGGCCATTTTTAACTCCTAAGTAAGGGGGAGGCCATTTTAACTCCCAACTAAGGGGCTAGTCGACATAAAACCTGACCATAGAAGAACTTGAAATACTAGTTCACCGGTCCAATAAGACCACAGACTGCCCAACCTAGGTACACCAAGTCTTGGTTGACCCGGGGACAAAACTCCCAACCATAATTAGACATGTAGAATTCCTAAAGACTCAACAAGTCTACGGGGGGTACAAAGGTATTGGTATCATGGCAATATATCCCAAATCCAAGCAGAATATGCTTAAAAGAATACCAAAAACAAAAAAATTAAATTTGAGTAACTTAATACTTGGGAAAATTCAAATGTTATATAAATAATGTTCAAGAGAGGTATAATAATTAGGCACCTCCCATACCTAGGCACAAACAAACAAAAAGAAAAAGAGGGAAAATGAGAACTGGAACCCTAAGCATCATGCCGAGTGTTATCTATAGCGTTCTCGAAGTCTAAGTTAACAACAGCTTGCGCCATGTGCTACCTTTAGCCACCACCGTCTTGCTCAATTAGGACTGCTCCTCCTCATTCTTATCTTCCTCTTTGCCTCCATCCTCCTCCTTCTCGAGCTCAACAACGAGCAACCAATCAAGTACAGTCATCTCAGGATACTTTGATAAGATATACCCTTACAGGTCCTTCATCCTAAGGAAATAGTTATTTGAGAACTCCTTTGTGCCCTTGAAGTTCTCCATGGCTTGGTGCGCTACCTCAACTAGCCTGTTTGGTAGCTCCTCCCTATGGAACCTCAGGTGCTCTGCCTTGGCTATCCAAGCCATTTCTTATGCCCCAAGGAGGTCAGCTTGTGCCCTTTGAACTTCTTCTTAGGCACCAACCTCCTCATTGGCCACCTCTAACTCAGCTTTGACTTGGGCCAGCTCATTAGTACTCTTTTTCAACTTATGCTTAGCCTCGCTGGTCTTCACGATGGTTTTGTTAGCCCTTCCTGTTGCACCTTAGCCTGTTACTCGGCTCGAAGGTCGGTGACTTTAAAAGCTACACAATCCTACAAAGTTTGATGTTAGTAAAACTAAATGAGAATGTCCCATGGAAAAGAAGCTTGGAGTTTGAGATAAAACCCACCTAAGTTAGTTATTGAAAGGTTGATTCGAAGCACTCCTGGTAAGACTTGTGCCAAAGGGAGCTAAAGAAATCCTTCATGGGCAATAGCTCATCGAAGTATTGAACCATGGACAAGCTAGTCGTCTTTGGATGGTTGGTTGAAGGAACTACTAGTGGTGGAGAAGGAGGAATGTCTTAGCACGTTGAAGCCCCCTAGCGAGATGCTAGCCTAAGTTGCTGGTTACTCAGGGAAGCTACGATGTTAGGCTATTCGGTCGACTTAGATCTCTTTCTTTTCATCCCAGCCTTTGCTTTACCTTTGCCCAGCTCTAGAGCTCCATCATACTCTAGAGCCTTTCTTCTTTAGAGAGCTGGTGGGGTGCCATATATGTAAAACATGAGAAGCAAAATCAAGAAATGTTTGGTTAATATATAAACTAAAGCAAGAAGATTGGTCTTTAGGTCAAACTTTCAATGTTGAGTGGGCCTAGCGAGTAGAGTAGCCTTATTATATCCTTGAGGTCTTCATCAGCGCTGGGTAGCCCTAGACTAGGGGAACCACCATGAGAGTCCTTGAAATTGGATGATGATGGCACCCCCACCTGTCGCCCAGGTCGAGAGGAACTTGGCCCTAGGATAGCAACACCACTCTAAGCTATTGTCACTTGCTTGGTCACTCCAGCAAGTAGGACATTGTTGTGTCTGGGGTTGGTTGACCTAGAACCACTAAACCAACCATAATTTGCCAAGCTTGTCTTGCTAAAAAAAATGCCTACTGTCAAATAGAGTCAGGCTTCTTTAACAAATCCATGACAGACCGTAATCACGCTCAGCACCCACAGCCTCTTCGACCACAAGTGGCCCTGCTTAAACTTTGTTGGCACGACCTGATCAGTAGGAACCCTCTCTCTTAACTAGGATAGCCACCTTCGCCCATCATAAAACCATTCAAATTTCCATAGCTTATCCGAGTTGGGTTGCCAAGAATAAATTTCTTAAAGAATCCAATGAAATAATACCACTTGCTTGCCATGGAAGCTTTTTCATCTTGAAGATCTACTTAAAAACTTCCCACAACATCTTGGAAGTGTAGCTATATATCCACAGCACATACATGCCAATTAGCGAGCGATAATAGTTCAGGTGTAGCTGCGCAAGGCATACATTTAGGTCATGCATGGCTCAATGCATAAATGGGTACATTGGAAGATGGAATCTTGCTCAAAAGAACTCTACGTAAAGCATGATGTACCACTCCAACAACTCGACAAAGGAATCCCCAGCCTTAGCCAAAATCAGAATTACATCATTTGGAATCTCATACTCCCAATGAAGGATGTCCAGCAGGGCTTGGGTCATCGTTGAAGTATGCTTAGTGGCCAAAGTTTGGCCAAGCTGGCATACTCAGTAGACCATAGCTCCATGGACCTTAGTCTCCAACAGCATGGTCACTCCCTCCTTGTCCTCGATGTTGTTGCCTCCCTAGACTTTACACCTTTCCTCGGCACTATTGACCTCAACACTAAGATTGCCCACTACTTGGGCCTTTTCGATGGTATCTCAGCCAAAGGAGCTTGGCCTTCTTATAGCAGCTATCAAGTGAGCATGCTCCTATTTGGTCACCTGATACATGCCTGTAGTGACCGCCTCGATGTATATGTCCTCCCCTTACATGGCTAGATCAGGACGTTTCTTTTCAGAAGGTCTAAGAATTCTTGTTTGGGGGCAGTCCCATGCCCCAAACTAAGGATATGGGCTAACCAAGCTACCCCTTCTTGTTCTATCGCCCTCCTAGTGCTTCACCTCTCCATGGGGCTTGACTGGTTGGACTCAATACTCTCATCTGACTTGAATACACTAACTGACTGTTTCTAAAAATCACTTAAATCACTCATTCTTGTGCTTGGGAATTACCTACTTGTGTTTGAAGAAAGCAAGGTTTTTTAAGTTTGTAAGTCTTCGCTTGGCAACTAGATGCAAGCTCCGAAGAATTCATAAGCAAAGTAAACCAAATGAATAGGGGACTGCCCCTATTTATACCTAAAGATTGAATGTAGAACTCAACAGAGAAGCAGCTAATGGCAAGTTGACACATGTCAACTAAACTTTACTAACCACCTCAAAAGGGCCTTGGAATCCCATGATCCCAAGGATGTATACCTGAGGACCATTTAGCCAACCAACCTCACTCGAGTAGAGTACAACCTAGCCGAGCATTGACTCGGTGCACTAAAGTGCTATTGTTGGGGTTATGCTTGGCACCCTTTTTCTAAAGAGCTTTCCTTGGTTGTCCAACCACCTTGCTTAGATAAAGGCCATTTTTGGGGCTTACACAATTCCTTGTTGATCAATATTTCTTGTCAAGGTGATCTCCATGGCCTTTTTTGGTCACTATATAAGATGTCGCCTCCTCAGGATGAACACATGCTTAGGATGGATAGTTATAGCCTAAAACTAGGCAATAACTCATTTCTAAGGCCACCACATGGCCTTATTACAGCCTTTAGATAAAAGGTTGTCCACTTTCAAGGATTATGACACTTATCATCCACCCCTAACACCATCACATGAAGCACAAGGGTCAAGAGTCAAATCCATTTTACACCTTATCAAAGTGGTAGCCTATAAATAGGAAGCATGTACTCCACCAAGGTAAGTGGACTTTCTTACACCTAACCCAACTCTTACTCTTGGCCAAACAGGTACTTGATCTGAGCGTTGAAGATTCCTTGGCTGGCACTATACTGGTGTTCCCTTGACCTTTGAGGCGTTCTCTCTTCTTATTACAGGTTCCCCTGCGAAGTCGAGATGAGTAGGACATGTAGTCCAACTACAGTGCGTAGCTACACATGATGTTGATTGACAGCTAGGCATCAACATTGAAGCTTGGTGGAGGTTCACGAGATTTTACGATAACCATGCAAGAAGTGTGAGACACCACTTGTTGATGCTTTTATGTTGTTTAAAAAACTTCTTTAATCTCTCGTGGGTGGTGGCAAGAAATTTCAATGAAAGATTCTTACCATCTAAGAAAAAGGGTGGAAGTGATAGATTGTACTCAATGATGAACTACTTTAGGGAGACTACGGAGAAATATGCCTTGCAGATGGTCCTTTATTAACTTAGAATAATGGCAAGTTGAGGAAGGAGAATATCCAAGAACGCCTAGACTGAATGTGGGAATATGATGAATGGTGTGCTTTCTCTCTAGGTTATAGCGTGAACAACATAGGCTTCTATGGATTAGATATTAAAGTTAGTTTGAGAAAGAAATGAAGGTAGGCAAGCTTTTAAGAAGAGGCGGTGTTTTTGCTTTGAACCTCTATGGATGACTAATGAGGGGTTTAAAAAATGTTGGACAGTTCTTGGAATAATACAAAGGTTAATAAGATGTCTCAAATGAAGCACAATAGTATTAAGAAGCTAGAGTAGGGTGACTTTTGGGGCGTATCCCACCCAAAGTCAAAAGCTTAAGAAAGCAAATTGACAACCTACAAAACGGCCCTGAGAAAGCGGCTAGAAGTTGAACTTGATAGAATGCTTGCTCTCAAGGAACATTATTGGCGACAATAGTCATGCACAGAATGGCTAAAGGGGGTGATAGAAGTACAAAGTACTTTCATCGAAAGGCTACTCAACAGTGACAGAAGAACACAATGAAAGGTATTGATGGTAGATGGCTCACAGAAGAAAGTGATGTGGTAGGCAAGGTTGAAAGTTACTTCCATGATATTTTCACCTCTATGTTATCGAGAGTTGAAGATATTGAGAGGGTGACCAATGTAGTATGTACATAACTATTAAATGGTATGAGAGACTTATTGGAGGAACCTTCACTCTAAAGGAGGTAAAATGGGCTCTGTTTGATATTGTACCTACTAAAGCATCGGGACTTGATGCTTTCCATGCTATTTTTTTATCAAAAGAACTGGTAGGTGGTGAGACACGATCTAGTTATTGTTTGGCTACAGATCCTAAACGACCACTCTTTAGTCAAAGCACTTAACACAACTAATGTGGTTTTCATCTCAAAGATTAAAGAGCCAAGAAAGGTGGTGGACTATAGACCTATAAGCCTCTATAATGTAATGTACAAAATAATCTCAAAGGCTTTAGCCAATCATCTTAAATAGCTTCTCCCTCATATTATTTCAATGGAACAAAGGGCTTTTGTTTTATAAAGACTCATTAAAAATAATATTTTGGTCGCATTTGAAGTTCTACACTCTATCTGATGGAAAGTGGGAGGCAAAGAAGGTCTTATGGGGTTAAAGCTAGATATGAGTAAAGCATATGATTGGATTATGCAACTAGTGATGGATTGTGTAACAATAGCTCAGGTTTCCTTTCTTATTGGTGGACAACCACAAGGGATGGTTACACCCACGAGGGGTGTTAGACAAGGGTGTCTTATTTCACCCTATTTGTTCCTCATATGTGCAGAGGGTTTAATGGCATTACTTTGGGATGCAAAGCTAATAATCAGATTAGAGTTATTGTTGTGGAATGTCAAGCCCCAAGGGTATTCATCTCCTATATGCAGATGATTCCATTATTTTTAGTAGAGCTAAGGTTGATGATGGGCTAGCTATTGTTGATGTTGGAATCATTTTTAGTAGAGCTAAGTGTCATGGCCTTACTTTTTTCACAACACGACTGTGCAGCCTTAGCAATCCCGATGCTAAGTCAACCTTCAATTCTCCCAAACTTATTAGGCAAGGCAAGAATGATGATGGTTAAGTGAGAACACTTGAGAGAAACTAAGGGTATGAAACACAAAGTAAGCTTTTATTAGAGTGTGGAAACTTTGCAAACTTTGGGAGATTGATTACAAATGAGGGGGTCTTCCCCTACCTTTGTTGGTGTTGCCTGTCTTCTCTTTGGACTTGGACTCCTTTTGGCTTGAGTAGTCGATCAAGGTCTTAGCAACCATAATGGCTGTAGCAAGATCTTGCACACCACAACGCCTAAGCTTGGTCTTTGCCCATAGTTGTAGCCTGTCCATAACAAAGAAAAGGGAGTCCTTCTCAGACATATTTGGAATCTCCAGAATGAGATTTGTGAAATCCTTCACATAGTCTCGGATAGTACCTGATTGTTTAAGCCTCCGCAAGTGACCACGTGCCTCTTCCTCGGCATTCTCTAGATAGAATTGTCTTTTAAGTTCATTTTTAAAGGCATCAAAGGTGGTGATGTTGCATGTACCTTTCTTGATGTCCTCTTGCCTTCTTTGCCACCATAACATGGCGGTGTCTGTGAGGTATAAAGCAGCAGATTGAATCTTGGCAACATCCTTTACAATGCCTGTAGCGCCAAAGTATTGCTCTAATCCCTAAAGAAAGTTGTCTACCTCCCAAGCATTGCTCACCCCTATAAAGCTCTTGGGTTTTGGCACATCAATCTTGCATGCCTCTATGGCAGGTGTGATACGACTGATTACAACTGCTTGCTTGCATAGTGCAAGGTCAGCACGTGCTTCTTCCAACTGGATAAACACGCTATTGATCTCCCTTTGGTACATGTCTCGAACATAGCCACCTCTGCTGACAGCTCTTCCCTAAGCTCCTGAATGTCCTTTCTTAGGGATTCTTCTAGCCTACCAAGGGACTCACGCACGGCCCCATAGAGTTGGGCATCCTTCGCCTCTAGACCATCCAACCTTTGGTCTACATCCTCCATCCATGCATCCCAAGCATTCAAGCTATCCTCTACCTGAGTTAAGCATGCATTAAAGCTAGAAACCATGTCCTTGGACTTCCCCCATGGCTTTGGTGTTGTAGGATCGAGTTGCAGTTCACGACCTCGCCCTTGCTCCGACGTCTCCACGTTTATAGTGTCCATTCCTACACTTGCTTACTCTGATACTAACTGATACGGCCTTAATCTTTTCAACTAAGCAACCGTGCGGCCTTAGCATAATCATGATGCTAAGTAAGCCTAAATTCACCCAAACTCTTAAGGACAAAGTGAGACAAAAAAGAAAAACGTTGGTAAAGCCAAAGAAAGAACTCCAAGAGAATGATAAGAGTGAAAACAAGAAGATTTCTATTATGAGAGTAGTCTTTACAAGTGTGGTGGATGGATGGCAAATGAGGGGCATTTCCCTATTTATAGGCCAAGAGCTATCCTAAGTACATTCTAGAATCATGTGAAAAGACGGCTAGCCTAGAACATTCTAGCACGCTACTAGACTATATACAAAGTGTAAAAGGCTTCTTGAGAATTCTACAATATACTAGTATGTATGGGTGTCCCTAATATTCTAGAAAGTTCTAGAGTAGTCTTGAAGCTTCTTGAGTCTTCCAAGGTCTCCCATTAATTTTCAGATGCTTCTAGACCCATGTGGATAAATCTAGAACATGGTCGAACCTTGTAGACAGTTATGGAACCTTCTAGATCCCTACAGACTTTTTGTTCAAGACTTGGTTTCTCTCTGGTGATCTAGACTACTCTTCTTTGGTGACAACCTCTCAAGAAAAATTTGGCAAAAATGGGGCAGTGAGTGACATAAGGTTGATGATGGGCTAGCTATTGTTGATGTTCTTGATGCCTATGGTCAATCTTTGGGTCAAATTGCAAATTTTAATAAATCCAAGATCACTTTTAGCCTTAATATGGGAGTTGATCTTAAAGGGGAAATTCAGTCATGCCTTAGGTTAGAAGTAGCAAGTGTAGTTCATCCTTTGTTGGAAAAAATACATGCCACAATTAATTTAATTAAAGTTAAGATGCTTTGAAAGCTACAGTGGGGAAAACTTTTTTCAATAGAGGGAAGAGAGATTCTCATCAAAGTAGTTGCCCAGGCAACTACCACTAACACTGAGAGTGTGTTTCGGGTCCCTGAAACTCTTTGTCAAGAGATCTAAGTACTCATCTCAAGATTTTGGTGGAGTAGGAATGAGGAGAAAAAGAATATCCATTGGATGAGATAGGAGCGGTTATGTAGACCTAAACTTGAAGGAGTAATGGGTTTCTGGGATGTCGAAGCCTTCAACCAATCTTTTTTGGCTAAGCAGATATGGCACATTATAAGCAACCTCGAGTCTTTTATGGCAAGAATTCTATAGGCAAAATTCTTTTCTAAATCATTGATAATGGAAGCTGTTGTCAGAAACAATGCATCTTTTACTTGGTTTAGCCTCGTAAGGGGCCAGGATTTATTGATACGCGGCCTAGGATGGCAGGTTGGCTCCCAAAAAAACAAAAGGAAGAAGATTAGCTTGTTTGACGATCCATGGATACCAAGGCCACTAACCTTTTGGCCTATTACCCCAAAGTGGGAGGAGTTTGATGATTGGCTTGTGCAGGACATTATTTTAAATCGACAATGGAACTGCAAGTTCATCTCCAACATTTTTCTCTCAACTGACCAAGAAGCTATATTGAGCATCCCGTTAGATAACGGCCATCAAGATATGTTTGTATGGCATTACATGTTGGGTTTGGTGTCCTATAAGCTATGATATTGTATATATTGTTAATAAATATATAAAGTGACATTTATAATTATTTTGGTTGCTTATGTGCATTATGAATACTATTATAAACATCAAGAAAATTTCATGATTATTTATGTGACTATAAATTTAACATACAAGTATTATATGCTTAAGGATTAATTTTTAGATAATAATCTAAATAGTCCGTAATAACTAATTAAAGTTAGAAATCTTTAATTAAATATTACAAGTACAGTTCAATCTCATTTGGAATGAAATAGTCTTATCTGGGCTATTAATGTAGAGACATTAGAGTAGAGGTACTTTATATAATGAGATTATATAGGACTGGACTAGATAAATTATGAATCACTAATAATCATCTGTTATAAATAGAGCATTTAAATTTATCACTATGATAATCATATATTTTACAGTCTTAATCTTAAGTATTTTTTAGACTCTTATTTATGACATTATGTTTTTTGACTTGCATTGTAAGATTTGTCTAAACACAAATCATAACTTAGCATCTTGGAAACATAAGATAATAAATGGTTGGAAATAATATTATATAGATATGGAATCCATTCATTCCTTATGGAAGTTAGAAAAATCGCTTTCTTGAGTGATGATTTGAAGATTGAACAGTAGAGTGCTTGTTTAATAAGATTATGATTTAACTATTTATTAGAGAATTATTGAAACTTAAGAATAAAGATGTAATAAGAGAGGTAACAAAAATTGAACCTAGCTCTTATTATGAACTTTTTATGGAAGACTAACTTATATGCAATGATTATATTAATGGACTACTCGTTAATTTTCTTTGAGTAATTTTCACTATAATCTCAAGAGTTTAGTTTTAGGTTTTTAGTGGAGTAACATTGAAATTAATAAATTTGACCCATTGATTAAAGTGTTTGATTAATTGTCAAATTTATTGAAGCTTAGGTTGTAGGTCGATAGGTCCTCAATGCCACCTCTATAACACTATATTGGATTTCATGCATAGAATGAATTACACATATTTGATTTGAAATTATTGAATTCTAAATTGATTATTTCACACTTGAGATATTAATATGACTTAGTAAAATGTTCTCTGTGACACATAATATAATGTGATAAATATTGTCACATTTAACTAAGCATTAGTTAAATTAATTAATTGATAATATTTGAATAATAAGATTATTTAAATTAATTTTAATTTTGTGTGACAATGTGTGGTGGGACCATAGTATTGTCTTTTTAAATCTGGACACAAAATTAAATTATTAATTAATTTAAAAATTCATTCTTAAATAAATATGATTTATTTTTTTAAATTTAAATATATATAAAAGATTTTTATTATATTATATATAAATATATACATATATATGAAAATCTTGCTTATGTTTAATTAAAAAAAAGGTTAACGTAAACTTATATATATATATATATATATATTATATATTAAAACATTAATCCCATATTATATATATATATATATATATATATATATAATTTAAAGAATCACTAAGGTGATTCGGTTAAAATTTAAAAAAAAAGGGGATAAAGATTGTGGAATATATCATTTCCCTATATATATATATATATATATGATAGGGTGGTTATTTCAAATTTAAAATAAATTAAAGTTAATAAAAAAATAATTAATTCTCAGATATAAAAAGATAGAGATAACAGTTATCTCTGGATCTATCTCTTTCAAGTAAATTTTACAAAATACACAAAGAGAAAAACTGAGAGTTCTCTTCTAAAAAAAAGGTTTGCTAGCTCGTGTGTTGAGTATATAGTAAATCCAGAAAAATTTAAGGTTAATTCATTCTTGTAGTTTGATGCCCACTTGTTTTTCCATTGGTGTGGAGGCCTAGCTTAGAAGAATATAGTGTCAAGGAGGAAAGTTGGATGCCCTGATAGGTCTGCAAAAGATTGGTAAAAATTCTCAAAGCTTTCTATTATTAATTAAAATTAACTATTCATGATGAACAAAGTTTTCAAAAAATTTTTATTTGTCAACGATCCATTCCTTTCATTGTGTTTCATATTTACTTCCAACATTATGACCCAAAGGGATTGTACACTGTTTGATCTGCGTACCATTTAGCCATGGAGTTAAAGGAGGTG
This sequence comes from Artocarpus hirsutus, assembly GCA_946598075.1. Taxonomy (NCBI): domain Eukaryota; kingdom Viridiplantae; phylum Streptophyta; class Magnoliopsida; order Rosales; family Moraceae; genus Artocarpus; species Artocarpus hirsutus. The sequence continues at coordinate 19,914 of CAMOHE010025130.1, forward strand.
CAAGAAGTCTCTGGAACATGTTGGACATGTATGCCCTATGAAGTAAAAATGTAATATGTTTTTAGAAACATTTTTATCAATAAAGAATTTATTTATTATTCATATACCAAATTGTTGTCCTTTTTATGTTTATATTTGTTGAATGTATGATAAGTAAACAAAAGTCTGAGTCTATTGGTCTAAACCTTTAAGAATTGGGCATATGATGGACATATTATGTAGAAGACACGATTCTTAAGGTAACGGTCTAAATCATAAGATCCACCATCGACGGAATAAAGTTGGACACTTTATTCATGCAAAGATTATTATGTTGTCTATATTTTTAACAAGAGATGGTTTGTTTTGCCCATCGAAGGTGGACTCCATGAATAGAAACATTGGCTCCTTGTCATGGGTGACAATGTGTTGGATCGGGACATAAAGTAAATTGATTTAGATTAATAATTATATCTTAGCAAATTAATTCACTTTAGACAATCATATGTGTTGTTTCTTAATCCTGAGATGAATAGTGGGTCATTTGTCTTGACTTATGTCTTTTGATGTACCAAAGGGTGACATCCACATTTTATATTGGTACGTATGCTGGTACGTTGAAGGCATGACTCTTGATAGCATAGAACTTTTATTCATAGATATGGAATCCATAGCTTGTCTTAAGAGTCGTTGGTATCCTCTCATACGCATTATCCTGTAATTGAAAAACTGGAGCGCTCAACCATTTGGATACATAGGTGTAACCGAATGATATACCGTCTTTGAATGGTAAGTTTTCTGATGGTGAGATAATGGAACGTAAGATAAAACTAATCGGGAAGGTAAGACAGAATTTATTCTTAAGCCGATTATGGATAATCCTATGGGAGTATTACAATTATGATATGTCATGGAGACTTAGTTATACTAGCTTCGAAATTCTATATAGTTCGAGAATGCAGCTCTGAGCTTTTAGTAAATAGTGTTGGAGTTGATAATTATGAAATGCATATCTAGGATATTGGGTTTCATAATTATCGAGAGCTTGAATTATATAGGTCCATCAGGTTCCTTCTGCTAGCTCATAAAAAATCTTGTAACAATACGACATGCTTTTCCTATAATTTGTGACTTGTGTCAAATTATCTGATTGGCTGACAATTCAATAGGATCAGATAATTCATGTCTGTTTATTGATTGAAATAATTTTGTAAAAAATTAATTTAAGATAAACTTGTTGAATTATCAGGATTAGATAAAATTCATGCCTGTTTATAGGTTGGATTAATTTTGAATAAATTAATTCAAGATAAACTTGTTGAATTATTAGAATATTTATTTTTCTAGAGATTATATAGAAATGACTGTTTTAATTGGATAACTTCTCTATTGGATTATTTGAATTAAAACTAAGGCTCTATCCCAAGAATCTCATGTGGGAAATAAAAGATTTGCAGGGATCATTTGTCGTAAGTTTGGCAGGCCGATCTTATAGTTTGGCCTGCTGATGGAGTAAGTTTGACAAACTGATCTACCAATTCGGCCTACAGATCAAGCAATAAATAGATCACATGTTTGCATGCAATTTTTATCAGATATTGATTCTAATTTGAATTTTTGAGGCCTTATTTGATAAGGACTGACCCTTGGGCCTGACCTCTATAAAAGGGGAGTGAGACTCATAAGTTACGTAGATCAATTTAGAGATTAACAGTGAGACTCTGCTGGCGAGACTCTAAAACACCCTGTGAGCCCTTGTTCACAAATCATGAACACTAGCTTTGGATTTTCTCAATTGGTTGGAAGGAAAGTCACTAGGGAAGGACTGAAGGATGTGCGCCGCACGCACTCCGATTGTAGATAGAGGATAGCAAAGAAGACCAGTTGATTGAGGTTCTTTTGGATTGCAGGAGCTTTTCTGCATTTATGAGATTAGTAAGATCTAGTTAATTTACGCACATAGTGTGGCAAACTTGTGTTTTGAAAAATACTGTGGTATTAAAAATTTTTAAAATTCCGTTGCGTGCTATTTTTCCAACAAAACAAGGGGAGATAGACAGTGGTAGGCTAAGATGTGGAGACTCAATGTTCCAAATAAAATCAAAAAATTTATTTGGAGGGCAGCATACAAGATTATGCTCTGTTATGAGTTCTTAAACCATAAAGGTGTTATGTGCTGTCCTACATGTAGACGGTGTTTAGAGGAGACAATTTGGCATGCACTTTGGTCGGGTTCTAGTGCGAGACAGGTATGGGACTCTTGTGCAATCTGGCCAAAATTAAAGCATATGAAGGCCACTTTTTTTGAAGGTTTATGTGTTGATTGGAGCAATATTGCTCAAACTCCAAGGTGGAGAAATTCTGTGTAATTGTCTGGGCCATCTGGACAAACAGAAACCCATGGGTGCATAATGGCAAGCTTGGTAACGTTGAAGAGACCCTCAAAGGTGCTTACCTATTATCTGCGATTTTCAGTTTTGTGATGTTTTGAAAGAGGTGC
>CAMOHE010025131.1:0-18896 GCA_946598075.1 Artocarpus hirsutus
TCACGGGTCGGGTTAGTGTCGACCTATTTTTGTAAAAATTAACTCCAACCCGACACGAACCCGACCCGCCAACCCGTTTTGCCACCCCTAGTTCTGCATTATAGCATCCGTGTCACACCTACTAGGCTAATAAAAGTTGGCCAAATTTGACTTCTAGCCCATACGGGCCAGTAAATTACTAGCCTGTAAAATTACAAACAACATCTATGTTGGACTTTGCAAATTGCCGCTTGCTAAAGTCAGCAACACACATAGTGTCGAGCACTATGTAGCAATTTTATTTGGGATAGGTCTGTCTTGTTGTTGCTCAAATTGTTCTTTAAACAAGTCCCTCATAATACATATAATTCAAGAATTTTTTTTTTAAAAAGATATAAAAAATAAATTTTAAATGCTTCAATAGAATGCTCCATCTTCATAATCCATCTTCATATAATTAAATTATATTGAAAACCCTATATCGTTTCTGATTTACATGAATTCTAAGAAAGCAATAAATTCTAAGCTGTGATGATAGACCGCATCTTATGATAATTACATTTCCATGAATAAATCCTAGATACATATTTCTAAACTTTAAAGAACCATAACTGGCAATAATTAAAATTAAAAAATAATTAATTACCATTTACTAGAAATTCCATGAGAACAAATAAAATATATAAACGCTACACATATTAATTTCACATATGAAACCCCTAGAGTATCAGCCCTCTAAATTATCAATTCAATGTATAAGGAGTAAAAATTAGATCATATAATTTATGTCTATAGCATAACCATAAGTCTGTTCTGATACCAATTGCTAGAAAAATTGGTTCAATGATGCAGTAGAATTTTAAATTTTTATGAATCAACTAGGAAACTAACTCATAATGCTATCGACAATAAATTAAATCTAATTTAATATATCAGTTGGATACCAAAAACAACAGTTCTAATTGAATAATTCATGAACAACAAATCTCTATCGTCAAATCATCAATGTTATTCTCTCTCTTCATATCATTCTATGCGTGAGTATAACTCAACAAATCTCCAACACGACTACACTCCTTCCAACTATTAAAGTTCTCAACAACTAAGATTACTAAAAGTGAGTAATATAAGCTCTCCTCTCTAATTTGCACTTAAGTAAACTCAATTTAAATGAAGACCACATGCCTCTATTTATAGAAGTAGTAAGAAGAGTCAAAAATTTATTAGGATTAGGAAAGAATTTTTCTCTCTCTATCCCTATAGTTGGCGCCACCCTTAGGAGATCTATCTCTAAAAATTCAACCAATCATAGTGTAGGGATTTATGACTATATGCATCATCCGATTATCTCCAATTCAAACAATTCAATATAAATTAGAATCCGTTATCCAAGATTATTGTCTAATTTAAATAATTGTGAATAATTACCTTTATCTATAATTCAAATTAAACTAAGATTTAAATTAATTATTCAAATAAATAATTAATTATCCAAAATTCCAATTACCAATTTGAATAATTATTTTTCAAAATTAATTAAATAATTAATTCTTTCAGATAATGCAGATATGGCACCATTCTTGCTTGATTTGTCATAAAGGAATTCATGAGCTAGCATTAGGACTCGATGGATATATATTATCAAGCTCCAATAATAACAGATAAATTAATCCCTGATTAATTATCTATTTAATTATTAACTTTAGTATCACTCCACTATAGACCTGAAGCTACATTCTTGATAATACACCATATTACAAGAATCTTGAGTATGTATATCCCTATTGGTTATCCATAATCAAAAGAATTCCGTTTTACCTTTAGATTATTTTATCTCAAAGTTCTATTATTCCACCATCGAAAATCCATTCTTTTTATAACACAAGCAAAAGGAATATCATCCGATTATCATATACATCCATATAATCGATGCCTCGTTATATTTTCCAATTCCTAAATAATGCCTTTGAAAGGATGACATTGACTCTTTGTTAGAGAGCTATAGATTCTCTGTCCATGGATTGTACTCTCATCAAATATAGTTTGCATCTCCAACATACTAACAGTGGAGCATTCATTCATCAAAACTCTTGCCTTTGGCATACCAAATGATAAAGCTATAAACATGGAGTTATGAATCCAATTATTGATTTAAGTTAAACGAAATTATTATTAAATTAATTCAACTTTAGGTCTAGTCCAATGGGTGGCTACTATTAGGTCTACCACACCAATGTGTCTATCATCGAGTTAAACCACTCTAGTGACCAAGATAAGCCGCCTCCCCAATTGGACATATATTGACATTACAACCTTGTTATTTATAAAGTACCGAGCTTTATGCTGACTGCAGACATTATTATTTAGACTGTTAATCCTTGAATTGGATCTTTTTCATACATAAACTCCATATATGCCCAATTTCAATATTTGGTTCCAATATTTACGGTTCGCATGCTTGCTAATATACAATCATTAATATGATAGCAATATGAGGAGCATTATTAATATATGTAATATTTGCATTATTATTTATTTCACCAAAAACTATCAGAAATACACCTAAAGTATTTATTCCTTAAGGCTCCGATCCTAACATACTGCACCAGCAACTGCATTATAATTATGCATGATAAATATATATTATGTATCTGTTTTCAATAATTTCATGCTATCGCCACCCTAGAGTTGTCACCGCCACTTTCAAAATTCAAAAAAAAAAAAAAAAATTGCAGGGTTCTCTGTCAAGGCTATAACCAATATAAACACATAGTCCAACAATGCTCATTATTTTAGAAAGTCCTCTATTATCAGGGGTATGGTCAAGAAGGACACACGATTGATTATTGCCAAATTATTGTCTGTCAAGCATGCAAGCACAAGGACATGAAGTACCACAATGTTTATTCTTTCAACAAGTTCCATAACAAGATCACGCTCACTATGTGGCCACCACCACTCTAGACAATTCAACATGGCTCCTTGATAGTGGAGCAGCTCACTATGTCACCACCTACTTGACCAATTTCTTCACTTATGCTCTATAAGAAGGCTTTTATGACATTATGATTGGCGATGACATGGGTCTTCCCATCACCCACACCAGTTCAATCTCTTTTTCTACACCTTCCCACTCCTTTCCTTTGAACAATGTTCTTTATGTTCCAACATTGAAAAAGAATCTAATTTGTATACCCTAATTTTGCAAATAAACCAAACTTTAATTGAATTCTCACCCTTAACTTTCTTCGTAAAGGATCTTCACATGGGGACAATTCTTTGTAGGGGTGAACCAAGGATGGCATGTACAAAGGGCAAGGCTTCTTCGTCAAGTCTTCTCCATTAATTGCATTCTCAAATGTCAAAGCCCCTTTATCTAAGTGGCATTCAAGATTATGTCATCTATCATCACCAATTCTCAAACTCATTGTTTCTGAATTTAACTTAGAGTTATCATGTTCTCTTTCTCTTACTTTCAATTGTAATGCATGTTAGTGCACTAAAAGTCACAAGTTATAGTTTTCAACCTCTTTTCTTGTCTACTTTTCACCACTTGAAATTATCTTTTTATATGTATGGACTTTGCTCATTCATTCTATTAACGATTTTAAATATTATATTATCTTTGTTGACTACTTCACAAAATATATCTGGCTTTATCCTCGCAAAAGAAAGTCTCATGTCTCCAATGTCTTTCCTTGTTTTAAAGCTCTATGGAAAATTTCTTTTGTTTAGAAAATTATCTCTTTACTTTGACAATAGGGGAATATCAAGCTCTTTTATCCCTTTTTATCTACTTATAGGATTTCTCACCTTACCTCCCCTCCTACCACAACATAACAGGGTATGTAAAAGATGTCATCGTCATATTGTTGAAATCAATCTTTCTCTCCTCTCTCATGCTTCCGTGCCTCTGTCTTATTGGTCTATGCATTTGCAACTGTTGTCTATCTAATTTATCGCATGCCCACTCCAATACTCCGTCCTTCTCACCCAATCATACCTTGTTTTAGTCACCACTAAATTAATCCAAACTATAAATCTTTATGTGTCTAAGTTATCCATGTCTACGTTTGCATTCTCCCACAAGCTAGCTCCTTAGCCCTCTCCATGTGTGTTCTTAGCCTACTTTTTCATGCAAAATGCCTATCTATGTCTTCATCCCACTATGTCTAAAGCATACACGTCTCATCATGTCAAGTTTGTTGAGTCATTTTTCGTCTTTCCTTACTAAATCTCCATCTCATTCAACCAAAATTTGACACTCTCTTACTATGGCTAAGTTGTGTGCCATATTGTCTAACAATCAACACATCATCCCTAAGTCTTGATTTTGCTATCTCAACAACACCAACAACCTCGTGTGTAGATCTGACACCTTTTCCTTTATCTCCTACCATTTTTTACCTCCCTTTCACTTTTATCGAATCAAAGTTGCAACGCCCAACACCTAGTGCCCACACCCATTGAAATCATGGCCCTGATATTTTGACTTAAGAGCACAATGCCATAACACCTAGAGACTAGTGCTGCTACACTTCTTGACCAAAACCAAACCCTCCCAAAAAACCCTTCCCCTGAACCAGAATCCACTTCTACCCATAATATTGTCACCTGGTCTCAACGCAATATCTTCAAACTTGTCCAAAAACTAAATCTCATGGCCCAACTTTTTTTTTTCTAGCGACATTGAGCCTTCTACCGTCACCTAAGTGCTCAAAGATCACTAGTGGTGTCAAGCCATATCTCAAAAGTATGATGCTCTATTTTAGAATGGGATATGGGAACTTCTTCCCTCAACTCTAACACAAAATGTTGTTGAATATATGTGGATTTTTCAGATTAAATGTTTACTTGATGGCTCTATTGACAGGTATAAAACTTGCTTAGTGGTAAAAGAATTTCTTCAATGCCTAGAAGTGGACTATAATGTGACTTTTAGTCCTGCTGTTAAGTCAACCATTGTTCGCCTTGTCCTTGGTCTTGTTGCAAACCAAGGATGTTCTCCTCGACAACTTGATACAACAATGCCTTTATTCAAGGTACTTGTCCAAAGACATCTTCACGGCTCAACCATCAAGCTTCATTGACGTGATCATTTGCTCCATGTTCGTGAGTTGAGGAAGGCTATCTATGGTCTTAAGCTAGCTCTTCGTGCTTGGTATCATGAGTCGCACTAGTTTTTTGTTACTTCTGGCTTTGTCAACTCCTATGCCGACACTTCTCTTTTTGTCCTAGTGTTTTAATCTATCTCCTTGTATATGTCGATGATATTATTGTCACAGGTAATAATGAAGGGGATATTCAGAAGTTCAATATGCTTCTTGTCCAATGCTTTTCTCTCAAGGATCTAGGGTCCTTCATTTATTTTCTTGGTGTTGAAGTTCTTCCACAACATAAGGGCTTATTTTTGGCTCAACAATAGTATATTCTTGATCTTTTTGCTTGCACTCATATGACATATGCTAAGCCAATTTCTATACCTCTTGCGAATGCCTCTACTCTTGCTCTTCACTCTGGTATGAGCCTTATTGATCCTTCTACTATTGGATCATAGCTAGCAGTTTGCAGTATTTGTTGTTCACTTGGCCTAATATTGTCTATACGGTGTATAAACTCTCCCAGTTTATGCCTCTCTGTATCAGTGATTGCTGCAATGGTGTAAAGCAACTATGGCGCTATCTTTGTGGGTCTCTTCATCATAGTGTGATTCTCCATCGCCACTCTTCTTTGGCACTCTATGCTTTCTCCGATATTGATTGGGTAGGTAACAAGGATGATTATTCTTCCACTAGTGCTTATCTTGTTTTCCATGGTTGCAATCCTATTTCTTGTAGTTCCAAGAAGCAATGAATGGTTGCTCATTCTTCTACTGAAGTAGAATATCATTCTATTGCAGCCACTGTTGCTAAGTTAAGTTGGATCTTTTTTCTTCTTACTAAACTTGGCATTATTCTTTCATAACAACTAGTCATCTACTGTGACAATGTTGGTGCTCCCAATCTTTGCTCTAATCCAGCCATCCATTCTCGTAAGAAACATGTTGCTCTTGACTATCATTTTATTCGCGATCAAGTTTAGCGTGGTGCTCGTCGTGTTGCTCATGTTTCTTTTGAAGATCAATTGGTGGATGTTCTCAGCAAACCATAACCACGAGCATGTTTTCTTTTGTTGAGGATAAGATTGGACTGTCCTCACAAAGCTCCATCTTTCATGGGCGTAATGAACATATTACATAATATCATTTGTTAATTTAAATTTTGTAAATACTAGGATCATAGATCTCCTTTCTCTTATTGTTATCTAGTTAAACTTCCCATAATCTAGTTTCCTATTTTAATATTTGAATTGTAATTGTAACTCTATATATACTTAGTTTATTCAACAAGAAGGTCATGCCATATTTTCTCCAATTTTTTTATTCTCTTTAATCTTTCACCTCCATCACTGCACAAGGAGATTGTGTAGACTTTTGATGAGATCCTTCATATGTTTAAGTCTAGATCGATTTATCGCTGGTAAACTTCTTAGTGAGACTGAGTCAGATCGCTTTCATGCAGCACCATTGAACTTCTCCCTACTGCTGCAGTCATCACCATATTGAGTTGAAGCAACCTCCATTTTCAAAGCTATAGGGCCACGTGAAAGAGATTGTCAACAAGACCTCTTCCATTCATGGGGAGATCTATAGATTTCCTCTTTGTCGTAGTGGTTGCATGAAGTCACCAAAGAGAACTCCGTACATGGAGATCAAATTTATCTTCATTTTATTTATGTGGACTTGTACATTATGTGAAGTTTATTATGCTTTCTATGCATTATTTGTGCAGATTTGTGGATTATGTGAAATTTGTTATGCTTTTATGTATTATTCGTACTCTGGTGATCTTTTTGAACTTTTAGGAATTTTTTGCTATTTTCTTTTTTCAAGAATTTTGTTGGCCGTTGTCACCAGTAATGGTAGTTCCAGCTTATACCAATCGGTTACTATGGGGATGCTTGTGAATATCATATGGTAACCATGAAAAATACAAAATACTGATTGGTAACCATGGTGGATAACATATACCGCCTGATAACTATGGCAAAAGTAGAATAATGGCCGGTACCTAGAAGGTATCTTTGGTATTTTCATATATAATTTGATAATATGGAATGGCAATTTCTACATGTATATTTTTGTGGCATAAATCAAACCATGCTTTAATTTTATGGCAGATATATAAAGAACCCATTTTTAGATGCAACTTGAAAAAAGCAGGGTTTACCACCTTAATTTGTTATAGGCGGTTATTGGTGTTTACAGAAGCTAAAAATAGTCTTTAAAAGCAATGTCAAAAGAGCTCAAAGTAAGATAGTTGCTCTTTCGCCATTCATGGGGGATTTGGCAGAAGAAAATTTATCACACAATTTGATTCCCTCTAGTTCTTGGGAGAAAAATCATAAGAAGAAACACTTTAAGAATTTTTTTCATAATTCGGGTTTGAAAAGATTCTTATGGTCAAAAAAACAAAGTAAAGTGACAAAAAGTTTAATTAGGGGGTTTTTTTATGCAATAATCAGTAGGAATCAGATTAGTGAAAAATTGAGAGAAAGGAATATAATTCCAAGAAACATGTGTTGGAAAATAGTATGCAATAGAATTTTAAAATTTTTATGTCATAGTATTTTCCAAAACACAAGTTTGACACCCTATATGCATAAATTAATCAGATCTTACTAACCTCATAAATGCTGAAAAGCTCCTGCAATCCGTGAAGAGTATAACGTTCCAAAAAAGCCTCAACCAACTAGTTTTTTTTGCTACTCTATATCCACGATAGGAGTGCATGTAAGTGCATGTCGTTCAGCCTTTCCTCAGTGACTCTCCATCCAACCAATTGACAAAACCTAAAGCTATGGTTCGTGACATGTAAACAATAGCTCTCAAAGAGTTACAGAGTCTCACTCTTAATCTCTCAATTGATCTAATTAACTATGAGACTCTTTCCAAATTTACAAAAGTTGGGCTCAGGTGCCAGTCCTTATTGAAAAAGGCCATGAGAATTTGAATTAGAATCAATATCAGATTAAATCCATTCGAAAATACGTGATTTATTTATAGCTCGTTCAGTAAGCTGAACGGGCAAATCAACCTACCAAAAATGCTCCATCAGTAGGTTGAACTTAAAGATCGACCTGCCGAACTTATAATAAATGATCCCTATAAATCTTTTATTTTCCACCCAATATTCTTAGGATAGAGCCTTAGTTTTAATTTAAATAACCCAATAAAGAAGATATCTAATTAAAATAGTCATATCTAGATAATCTCTAGGAAAATAATTATTCTTGAAAATTCAACAAGTTTATCTTCAATTAATTTATTTAAAATTAATCCAAACAACAAATAGATGAGAATTATCCGATCTCGATAATTCAACAAGTTTATCTTCAATTAATTTTCAAATAATTAATTCAACTAAAAAACAGACATAAATTATCTAATTCTATCGAATTTTCAACTAGTTTGATAATTTGACACAAGTCACCAATTATTGAAAAAGCATGCTGTATCGGTACAGATTTTTATGAGCAAGCAAAGGGAACTTGATGGACCTATATAGTTCAAGCTCCTAATAATTATAAAACTCAATATCCTAGATATACATTGCATAATTATCAACTCTAATGCTATTCCACTAAAAGCTTAGAGCTGCATTCTCGAGCTATATAGAATTACGAAGCTTGTATAGCTAAGTCTCCATGACATAACATAATGTATCGTATCCCTATAAGATTATCCATAATTGGCTTAAGGACAAGTTCTGTCTTATTTTTCTCTTATATTCCATTATCTCACCATCAGAAAACTTGCCATCCAAAGGCAGTATACCATTCAATTACACCTATATATCTAAATGGTTGAGCACTTCAGTTTTCCAATTATAGGATAAAGCATATAAGAGGATATCAATTACTCCTAAAAAGGGGTTATGGATTCCATATCTATGAATAATAGGTCTATGCTATTGAGGATCATGCCTCCAACGTAATGATATACGTACCACTATTAAAATGTGGATGTCACCCTTTAGCACGTGAAAAGACACAAGTCAAGACAATGAGTCTATCATTCATCTCCAGATTAAGACACAATACATATGATTGTCTGAAGTGAATCGATTTGTGAAGACAGAATTATTAATCCACATCAATTCACTTTATGTCCCGATCCAATACATCGTCACTTATGACAATGTGCCAATATTTCTATTCACGGAGTCCACCTCCAACAGTCAAGAAAACTATCTTCCATTAGGGATATAGACAACATAACAATTTTTGTATGAATGAAGCACCCAACTTTATTCTCTCAATTATGGATCTTATGATTTAGACGATCACATTAAGAATTATGTCTTCCGCATAATTAGTCCATCATATGCCAAATTCTTAAAGGTTTAGATCGGTAGTCTTAAACTTTTGTTTGCTTTATATACATTCAACAAATATGAATGTAAAAAGGACAAGATTTGGTGTCTAAATAATAAATAAATTCTTTATTCATAAAATTGTTTTCAAAAAACATATTACATGTTTACTCCTTAGGGCATACATGTTTAACAATCTCTCATTTGCACTATGTGAGTAAATATGACAAATCTCACATCCCTATAGCTTCTACATGCCTCTCAAAGACTCTCCCAATATGTGTCTTAGTAAATGGATTAGCTAAATTGTCCTTTGATGTGATTTTGCACACAGCGACATGCCCGCTTTCTATGAAGTCCTTTATCACATGATACTTCCGATCAATATGCTTACTTTTCTTATGAAATCTTAGTTTCTTAGCATTAGCTACCGTCGCACTGTTATCACAATACAGTGATACCACCTTATCCATACCAGGAACTACCTCAAGATCCCCAAGGAACTTGCGAAGCCACACTGCTTCTTTTGAAACATCATTAGCTGCCACATTCTCAGCCTCCACCGTTGAATCCGAAGTGCAATCTTGCTTCACACTTCTCCAACTGATGGCACCACTACCTAAAGTTTACACAAAACCCAAAGACGGTCTCTTAGAATCCAGACATTATTTGAAATCCAAATCAGTATATCCTAGAAGAGTTAAGTCCTCATGGAATACACAAGCATATGCTCTCGAGTCATTCTCAGGTACTTGAAAATATGCTTGACTGTAACCCAATGGTTCGGTCTTGGATCTGCTTGAAATCGACTTAGAATCCTAAACACATAACAAGCATCCAGTCGTGTGTAAAGCATGGCATACATGAGACTACCCATTGCCAAAGCATAAGGTTCCTTTTTCATGTATTCTCTTTCTTCCTTAAACTTTGGAAAGTCTTTCTTAGAAAGGGTAATTCTAAACCTAGATGGTTGCCCACCTTTCTTGGAATCCAGTATTGTAAACCTCCTAAGAATCTTATCTATGTAGTCGGCCTAGGACAAAGCTATCATTCTGTTCTTTCTATCCTAAAAATTTTGGATACCGAAAACAAAATTAGCCTCACCCAAGTCCTTCATGTTAAACTACTTGGTCAACCATAATTTGACTAATGATAACGCCTCAATGTCATTGCCAATTAGTAGAATGTCATCTATATAGAGCAGTAGAAAAACCACCTTCCCATCCTGAATGTGTTTGTACACACATGGTTCGACCACGTTTTGTGCAAAATCATAAGTCTTGATCTTTTGATCAAATCTTATGTTCCGAGAACAGGAAGCCTGTTTAAGTCCATATATTGACTTTAGCAGCTTACAAACCTTACCCTCTTGACCATTGACCTTGAACTTGTCTGGTTGTTCCATATAAATGGACTCATCAAGATAGCCATTTAGAAAGGCCGTCTTGACATCCATCTTCCAAATCTCATAATCAAGAGCAGCAATTATGGACAAGGGAATGCAGATGGATTTAAGCATGGCTATAGGCAAAAAGGTTTCTTCATAATCGATTTCTTCCTTTTGTAGATATTTCTTAGCTACCAGTCTAGCCTTAAAGTTTTGACCTTTCCATCCACTTCTCTCTTTTTCTTGTAGATCCACTTACAACCTATAGGTTTTACCCCTTCAGGAAGATCCACAAGCTCCCAAACCTGATTAGTCTCATAGACTTCATTTTTATATTTATTGCCTCTATCCAAAGTTTTGAATCAACATCCTCCATAGCCTTTATATAAGTGTAAGATCTCTATCATGTTTATCCGGTTCAGCCAAGAAGGCCTTACCATTGAACATATACCTCTTAGGTTGATGCCCGATTCTTCCACTACACTAAAGCCCCTTAGGTTGTTGTTCAAGTTCATTTGGTTTTTCTACACCGATTGGAGTAGTTCTACTGGAACCCCCAAAGTGATCAAATCACTCCTCAACTCCTCAAGCATCCCTTTGCTTCGAAGCTTAAAGTCGTCCATGTAACTCTCTTCAAGGAAAGTTGCATTAGTTGAAACCATGACTTTGTTTTTCTTTGGATTATAGAAATAACCCCTTTTAATCCCTTTTGGATATCCTTCAAACACACAACTTCTGAAGGTGCTTCTAACTTATTTGCATCCTTAAATAGGACATGAACCGGACATCCCCATATTTAAATATGGTTTAAGGATGTCTTTTTACCCGTCCACAACTCATGAGGAGTTTTAGAAACCAATTTTGGAGGGACATTGTTCAAAAGATAACATATGCTTTGTAGTGTGTATCCTCGAAAGGACAAAGGCAATAATGAATAACTCATCATAGACCTGACCACGTCCAACAAAGTTCTGTTCCTTCTCTCCACTATGCCATTCTACTGCTCAGTGCCTGGCGCAATCAAATGGGGTAAAATCCTATTCTCTAATAAGTGTTCCAAGAACTCATCAGAAAGGTACTCTCCACCTAGATCGAATCGAAGTGTCTTTGTGGGTCTACCCAATTGCTTTTCCACTTTAGCCCAAAACTCCCCAAACTTGTCATAAGTTTCACTTTTGTGGTGCATCAGGTACATATACCCATGCCTTGAGTAATCGTTAATAAAAGTGACGAAGTATTCATACCTTCCTCATGCACAGATGTTCATCGGTCCGCAAACATCATTATGCATAAGTTCCAGAACCCTTTTAGTCCTATTGCCCTTAGACCCAAATGATCTTTTGGTCTTTGCCCATCAACCAAGATTCATATTGTGGCATAGATTCCACCTTTAAGTGACTCAAAGGCCCATTCCTTGCCAACCTTTGAATCCTATTCAAGTTAATATGACTAAGTCACAAATGCCAAAGATAAGTCTTATTAGAGTGAGAAGTTTTAAGTTTTTTAGAGTTATTATCATTCATCTCAACATTAAGCAGTAAGTCCATCTTAGGTTTGATAAAATATAGATTATTTTGCATCCATCCATCATAGATAAATGATTTATATTTACAAATCACCACTTTATTATTTAAAGAAACCAAATAGAAGTCTTTAATTAAACAAGATATAGAAATTAAATTCCTTTTAAATTTAGGAACATAAAAACTATCTTATAAAATTAAAATCCTATAATTATCAAAATACAGATGGACATCTCCCACTGCTTCGGCTAAGACCAAAGATCCATCGTCCATCCGAAGCATGAAGTCTTCATGCAGCAGACTTCTTGTTTTGTCCATCCAAAGCATGAAGTCTTCATTCAGCAGACTTCTTGTTTCTTTAAACCCTTATAGAGAAATACAAAAATAATTAGTTGCTCTAGAATCTATGACCCAAGTGTCACTAGATTTCTCAACCAAACAAGTTTCTAAATACAAAAGATCACACCTACCTCCTAGAGAAAGGAAGTCCTTGTAATTCTTCTTAATGTGCCTGATCTTCCCATAGAAGATGCACTTTAGCTTCTTTGGGTTCTTTTTCTTTTTCTTCTTGTTCTTGCCATTTGTAGGAATAGAAGACTTCGTGTTCTTGAGTAGTTGTTTCTTTCCATTCCTTTGGTTAGAATTGGAACCAGAAGTAGTTGCCAAGTTGGCCTCGCCACCAGCAAAAGAATCCCTGATCAGCACTCGAACTCCTATAACTATTTCATCAACTCTCTCTAGGTCATATCCTGTCTATTGCTCAAATTAAATGTAGCTCTAAATAGAATGAATTCCTTAGACAGAGTCTCAAAGACCATAGTCATCTGAGTAGACAAGTTTCAACATTGATGTCAGCTCCATTGGTCTGAACCTTAGCAAGGTAACCCATGACCAACATCATATGCTCTTTTACAGACATCCCCAGTGATACGAACCATGCCAAGAACTGACGCGACCCTAACCAAAATTGGTCTCCAAGATCGAATTCCAAATCGGTTTAGTATGGAACCGCGACCCAATGCCTAACAAGAAGTACGAACCTTGGTATGTGAGGACGCCACAATCAGTTATGGACAGACTGATTAATAAGTCATTGAACACCACAGAATCTTCCGATTAGTTTGAATAGTTTGTTTAGGAACCGAAGAGAATTAAACCTCAAATTGTGTGTAAAACTTATTATTATTGAATGAAATTCGTTACAATATATAGTGGTTCCCCTTTGCAAATTTTGAGCTCCTAATTGCCCATGGAATTTCGGGCAAATCAATTACCAGCCAAAAAAGATGCTCAATCTAAAGCAAATAAAGTAAGTTTCCTAAATGGCTTAAAAGTCTTACAATAATATAAAAGTAAACGCATGTTTTGTAAAAGAAAAGGAAACTAGACAATAATCAGACAATTAGTTGATTTTTTTGCCACTTGTCGCCTCAAATTGGGAAAGTAACTGAAATGGAAAGTAGCCAGATTATTTGCAGCCATAGGATTATTCGGTCCCTTCTAGAACTTGAATCATGCATTTGTTGGTCTAGATGTCACATGCAATTCCCTCAATGGGCCTCCATGCGATAGCTTGAGCCCAAGATGCTTGAATCAGCCCAATAAGCATTTGTTTGAATTTCTTCGCACGAGCTCTCATAACCAGACCAATGGAAACTTGAATTGGATCTAAATATGTCTCTTCCCTTGTGCTCTTGCTTGTGCTACCGATGCCCTCATCATTCCCCTCCTTTTGAGAAGAATTTGTCCTCAAATCGTCGCCTGCATCAAAAGGACTTAGATAAGAAACATTAAAGGTGGCGCTTACACCATACTCACCTGGCAAGTCTAGCTTGTACGCATTATCATTGATATTTTCAAGTATTTGAAAAGGACCGTCCCCTCTAGGCAATAGCTTGGACTTCCTTTGTTCTAGAAGCAGTTCTTTGCATAAGTGCAACCATACCCAATCGTCGGGCTCAAAGACGAGCTTGTGACACCCTTTGTTGGCTTGTTGAGCATATTGCTTAGTCCTTCGCTTAATGTTGAGTCTTACCTTCTCATGTATCTGCTTAACAAGGTCAGCTTTTCTTTTTCCATCTAAATTCACACGCTTAGACAAAGGTAATGGCATTAAATCCAAAGGAGTTAAAGGATTAAAACCATAAACAATTTCAAACGGTGAAAATTGAGTAGCAGAATGAACAGATCGATTATAAGCAAACTCAACATGTGGTAAACACTCCTCCCAAGTTTTGATGTTCTTTTTATGACAACCCGCAACAAAGTTGACAAGGTTCTATTCACAACTTCTGTTTGACCATCGGTTTGAGGGTGACAAGTTGTCGAAAACAATAGCTTAGTCCCTAACTTAGCCCATAAAGTCTTCCAAAAGTAGCTTAAGAACTTTGCATCCCTATCAGAAACAATTGTCCTAGGCACACCATGAAGTCTCACAATTTCCCTAAAGAACAAATCAGCAACATTGGAAGCATCATCTGTCTTGTGGCATGGAATAAAATGTGCCATCTTGGAAAACCTGTCCACAACCACAAATATCGAGTCTTTTCCCCGCTTAGACCTAGGCAAACCTAACACAAAATCCATCGAAATATCAGTCCAGGGTTCACTAGGTATTGGTAAAGGGGTGTACAAACCGGGGGGCTGCACTCTTGATTTAGCCTGCCTACAAGTTACACATCTACCACAAAGCCTCTCAACATCTCGTTTCATATGTGGCCAATAGAAGTGTTCCTGCAACACCGCTAAAGTTTTCATCACTCCAAAATGTCCCATCAATCCTCCCCCATGGGATTCTTTCACTAGCAAATCTCTTAATGAACAATTAGGCACACACAATTTATTCTCCCGAAACAAGTAGCCCTCATGCCTAAAGTAGTTACCACTAGCAAATCTCTCACAAGCTTGATATTCAGTGCTAAAGTCACGGTCATCAGAATATAACTCTTTAATATGTTCAAAACCCAGTAGTTTAGCATTAAGAGTTGAGATTAAGGCATACCTGCGAGAAAGTGCATTGGCAACGACGTTTTCTTCAACTTGCTTGTAGCGAATGACATACGAAAATGTCTCTATAAACTCCACCCAACATGCATGCCTCTTGTTCAGCTTGTGTTGGCCCTTCAAGTGTTTCAGGGATTCATGATCGGTGTGAATCACGAACTCCTTAGGCCATAGGTAGTGCTTCCAAGTCTCTAGTGCTCGTACCAACGCATACGACTCCTTAAGTTGGGTAATTAAGAGTTGCCCCGTTCAATTTCTCACTGAAATATGCTATTGGTCTCCCTTCCTACATTACAACGGCGCCAATTCCAACGCCTGAAGCATCACATTCAATCTCAAAGTTTTGAAAAAATTAGGTAAAGATAACAATGGAGCATTAGTCAACTTCTCCTTGATTAACTGAAATGCCCTTTCTTGCTCTTTTCCCCATCTAAACCCAACGTTCTTCTTGATAACTTCAGTCAGTGGTGCAGCTATTGTACCGAAATCTTTCATAAACTGCTGGTAGAAACTAGCAAGTCCATGAAAACTCCGTACGTTTCCCACACTCGTTGGACTCGGCCACTCCTGGATGGCTCGCACCTTTTCTTCATCAACCTGTATACCTTGAGCACTAACAACAAAACCAAGAAACACAAGCTTATCTATGCAAAAGGTACACTTTTTGAGGTTAGTATACAATTTCTCCATTCTAAGCACATCCAAAACAGATTTTAAATGCGCTACATGCTGGTCCACATCTCTACTATAAATAAGTATATCATCAAAGTACACAACAACAAACTTGCCAATAAATGCACGTAATACATGATTCATTAAACGCATAAATGTACTTGGAGCATTAGTTAAACCAAATGGCATTACTAACCACTCATACAGACCATATTTTGTCTTAAAGGTAGTTTTCCATTCATCACCCTCTTTCATGTGTATTTGATGGTATCCACTTTTCAAATCAATTTTTGAGAACATAGAAGCACCATGCAATTCATCCAACATATCATCTAAACAAGGAATAGGATGGCGATACTTTACCGTGATTTTGTTAATGGCTCTGCAATCTATGCACATCCTCCATGTCCCATCCTTCTTAGGCACGAGTAAGACTAGAACGGCACACGGGCTCATACTTTCTCTCACGTACCCCTTTGTCATCAACTCACTGACCTGCCTTTGAAGCTCCTTTGTCTCCTCAGGGTTGCTACTATAAGCCGGTCGGTTTGGAATGGAAGCACCAGGTACAAATCAATCTGATGTTCTATTCCCTAAATTGGTGGCAAACCATCAGGCACCTCATCCGAAAATACATCCTCAAATTCCTGCAACAGAGAAACAACAGAACTAGGCAATGCAGGGTCAATTTCGTTAGTGTTTAAAAATGCCTCTTTGTACAAAAGTATAATCATTGACTGATTTGAAAACAATGCTCTTTTAATCTCACTACCTCTTGCATAGAAGTTTGTTTTTCTCTCTGCTTTGCTCTCTTTGCTCTCCTTTTTCTTGGCCATCTCTTCTTTTTTCCTCTCACTGGTCGAACTCTCTCTCTGCACTCCCACTCTTGATTTTTCTCCACTCATCATTTTTCTTTTATCATTTTCTCTCTGTAAGCTCACTTTGTCTTCATGGACAAGAGTGACCGTTTTTTTATTGTGAACAAATGAGTACTTGTTGGTGAAACCATCATGTTTAACTCGCCGATCAAATTGCCATGGTCTGCCTAATAATAAGTGCCCAGCTTGCATCGAAACCACATCACACAAAACTTCATCTTCATATCTTCCAATGCGAAAAGAAACTAACACTTGCTTATGCACCTTTACCTCACCACTATCATTTAACCATTGCAATTTATAAGGTCGAGGATGCTTCCTTGTTGGCAGCCCTAACTTCTCTACCATGGTTGTGCTAGCAACGTTAGTACAACTCCCACCATCAATAGTCACACTACATACCTTGTTTTGGACATGGCACCTAGCATGAAAGATGTTTTCCTGTTGCACCTCTTCTTTTTCTTCTTTGGCCTGCACACTTAGAGCTCTCCTTGTAACCAACAATTCTCCTTGGGTAGCATACTCCTCATCATCGGCATCCTCTAATGAAGGCATAGAATCGTTGTCTGAATCCTCGTCGGTTTCAACCTCTCCATTGTCCCGCATCACCATAACTCATTTGTTCGGACAATGGCTTGCTATGTGACCCCTGCCTTGACATTTAAAACATTTAATATCATGATTTCGAGTAGTGGAAGAATCAGATTTACCTTGATTTCCATGGTTGGCCACCTCTTGTTTTTGCTCGGTCTTTGGCTTGGTGTTGGGTTGCTTCTTATCCTTCCTCCATTGGTTCACTTTCCAAGCAGACGTACTTGGGTTTTGGCTTGGGCGTGTATTACTTCTCCTCCTCTTAAGTTGATTCTCAATTTTGACAGCCATGTGCACCATGTCCTCCAACTCCACATAATGTTGTAACTCAACGACATTGTGAATTTCTTGATTCAAGCCCGCCAAAAACCTTGCCATTGTATCCTCCCGATCCTCCTCTATATTTGCTTGAATTATCATAACCTCCATCTCCTTATAGTACTCCTCCATACTCCGGTTGCCTTGCTTAAGATTTTGTAGTTTGTTGTACAATTTTCGGTAGTAGTAACCTGGTACAAATCACTTCCTCATCATGGTCTTCATCTCTCCCCATGACTCAATAGGTTGCTCTCTATTTCATCTTCTATTTATGAGAAGTTGATCCCACCAGGTAATAGCATAATCAAAAAATTCAATTACAGCCAGTTTTACCTTCTTCGCCTCGGAATAGTTGTGGTAGTCGAAGACAAACTCCATTTTCTTCTCCCATTCTAGGTACACTTTAGGATCTGATTTGCCTTGAAATGATGGTATCTTCAATTTTATGCCTCTCAAACTATCATTTTCATGGTTCCTAACTCCTCTATCCCGTTCAAATCTCTGGTGACTACCTGCTGAATCTTCTCCTTCATCAAACTCTTCCCCATTAATCCCATAGTAGTCATTAACCTCTCCTCTAACCAGAACCCTTTCCCGCCTACGCGCATGAGGAACATGTTGTGGTTGTTCCACACGTACGTTTTCTATTCAGTCTATCCTCTCATGAAGCTGTTCTAACTCTCCTCTCAACAATCGCCTTATCTCCCCTATCATCGCTTCCATGAGGATTTTTGGATCTGTTGCACCAGAGGTACCCTCAATAGTATTCTTGCTGTTGTTTGACATTTTTTTTTTTTTTTGCAAAACAAAGTAAGAAACAATGCAAAGGACCTTACCACACTCCTTTACGTGTTTCACTCGTGAAATGGTTCACTCAATTTCACTCGTGTTTGCGCTCAATACTTTTCAGTTTTTATCCACTCTAATACTCTCGCCTCTCGTGCCTTTTTCCACTCATAAATTCTTACTCAGTTCCTATAGAACTAGTCAAATCAATATCAAAAATTTCCTTGACAATTCACAAACAGATTACCAAGGAAGCTAAGAGTATAACAGGTAATGATAATTTGGGCTTTCGAAAATTTGAGCAGAGAAGGAATGAAATTTTGAGCAAAAATTTTGGTCTTTGGAG
>CAMOHE010025132.1:0-13798 GCA_946598075.1 Artocarpus hirsutus
GTAAGAATCGAGCAATATATCTTGATAGGATCACAAGAAAATAGGTTTTATAAGTTCAGCAATTCTGAGAAAACATGTTGATATCAAGGTCAATTTCATGGAAAGAGATATAAAATACCTGGTACTGATTTTGAAAAATCTATAATATATTGTGATTCACAAATTTTTTGTTGTGCTATTTACTCATGATGAGAACACTGCAATTCTTGATGAGCTAAATTTCAAGACTTCTGATATAGTTGGAAAGATTAAGATTTCCCAAGCAAAAGATGAAGCAAGAAAGAGAGAGGCTGCAGGATCAACTTCAAATAAAAGAACAAAATAGATAAATGGAAAAGAACAATAATTATGAAAGAGAAACGAGAAATAAGAATTGTATTTGTTTATTACTAGTGAAAATAAAGAAAAATTAGACAAAATAGATTAAAGGGGTCTACCTGTGTAAGCAATCATTTAATTTCGATGAATGTGCGTTGCTTGCCCTGCGGATTTTGCAGAAGCTGTGACAAGGCTGAGCTACCAAGCTTGTAGTTGTCATAAATGATCCCTTCATTTTTGTACCAGAATTTGACAGAAGGAACGTGCTGGATCTTCCAATAATGAGGGCATCCTTTTGGTTGCAAACCAGCAACAACCTCCCGTGGCATGTCAGCAATCTCAATATATTTGAGGTTTGTCAGGCATTGAACGTCAGGAAGAGTCTCCATCAATGGGGAAGGTCCAATGTCAAACTTTTCAACAAGAGGAAATGCTCCTTCGTCTATCTTCACCGCCTTTAGCCCTCCCAACTTTTTCAGTTCAAGTTGCTTGAGTATTCGAAAACTGCTTTCCTCGAAATGTAGTTCTTCTCCAACATACGCCTGGTACATGTGAAGGTATGCTAAATTAGGCAAATCTTTGAGGTATTCTAATGGTTTGTTAATTAGCCTTGAGAAATATAATTTCAGTGCCCTTAGTTTTTGAAGCTTTGGAATCCAATTCCGGAACTTTTGTAATTGAGATGAGATAGAGAAGCAGCGTAAGCCAGAATGCTCCATTTTAAATTAAAAGGTTCATCTTGTCCCATTGATTCTAAGCTTAATCTTTCAAGATGATTCATGTTTTCAATGGAGGCTCCAAGTGCTTCCCCAACTTCTTTAGTCAACCCTGAAATCCTCAGAACTTTGAGTTTTCTCAACATAGCTAGCTCCTTGATGAAACCGATTCTGTCATGATATGCTGCCGCCTGCGTCAAGTGTTTGTAACTCCTCCAGCATTCCAATCCCTTCATGTATCCTTACACCATTCTCTGAACCCAAATTATGGCCACTTTTCTTATCAGTTCCTTTTCTTATCAGTTCCCTTGTAACAAGCTATAAGGTGTCACAAATTGTGTAGCTTCTTCATCTCGACAGGTAGCTTTCTAAAGTTCTTTCAACATTCAACATTTGTAGATTGCGAAGCTTGCCAATGGACTTTGGAAGCTTTTTCACCTTTGTATCTCTCAAACTTAGGTACTTCAAGAGGTATAAATTGCCTACTTCTTCTGGGAGAGAATCAAGAGGAGCATTTACAAAGTCCAAAACCTTCAAAAGTTCAAAACTTTCAAACAGGCGAACTATGAATGATGTGGTCACCTTGTCCATGTTGAGAAGAAAAAGGGCACCAACTCTAGAATGACCAACATATTCCAAGATTTTTTTTTATAGTACCGTTGTAGAAATATGACGACCATTTTCTTGAAACCTCGACTCACTACTATTCAAAGTCTGGAAAAAACACAACTCATCAACTATATGCAAAATAATATCACGCATCAAATCATGGACCCAACAACGGCTCTTTCCTCCACCTGTTACTTCAACAGAAACCAAGTTTCTGTCAATCAGCTGATTTAAGTATTCTTCGGCAACCTGTTCTAATGCCACGTGTTCCCTTGAATTGATAAAATCCTTGGCAATCCAAAGCCTATATAATCTTTTTTCAAAAATCGAATAATCTTAAGGAAAAATAAAGAAATACAAGAAGCAAGGCTTTAGATGGTATTGTAGATCATGGTAACTAAGCAAGAGAACTTTTGAGACGGCCGCAAGATTATCATTTTATTGAAACACATAATCGAGATTATCAAGTACTCGTTGCCATTCTAAAGAGTCTTCTCCTTTTTTGACAATAAACCAGCTACAGCAGCAACTACAATTGGCAAGGCTTGACATTTATTTACAATTTCAAGAGACAATTGTTCCAAATCTTAAGGACGACACCTCTCATCTTCAAAACAAAATGCTTGCTTCCAAAATAGTTCTCAAGCTGGTTCTAGAGACCAACATTTTAGCTCTTGGACAAGATCATAAGAGGTCTCTTTGAAAGAATCAGCAACTCTATTATTACGAGTTGTGATAATTATCCTGCTACCCTTCTTATCAGCAGGCAAAGCATGCTATATGGCATCCCAAAAATCTGTTTGCCATACGTCATAAAAAACAATTACGTGCCTCCTTGTCTGCAAATATAGCTTCACACGATGAATCAGTTCTTCAGGCCCATCGATTTCTTTCCCAGTCTGTTCTTTTGTCTGCAAATGTGGCTCTCATAGTCTTGACCATCTTCTCCTTATCATACAATACGACACAGTGATCCAGGCACAGAAATCAAAGTGTCCCTGGACGGTTTCGTCATCATAGACATTCTCAGTGAGAGTGGTTTTACCAATTCCACCTTCGCCAACCGGTGAAATCACTAAGTGTGAAGGTGGTCCTTCAACCAACTTTCTTACAAGATCCTTCGTCATTGGCTCAATGCCGACAAGTTCCTCTTTCTGAATGAAAAGAGAATGCATTCGAACCTCCAACACTCGCATCAGAATTTGTGGTCAAACT
The DNA here is from genome assembly GCA_946598075.1 of Artocarpus hirsutus. Classification (NCBI taxonomy): domain Eukaryota; kingdom Viridiplantae; phylum Streptophyta; class Magnoliopsida; order Rosales; family Moraceae; genus Artocarpus; species Artocarpus hirsutus. Next base: position 2,859 of record CAMOHE010025132.1, read on the forward strand.
TCTTGCTCCTTCCTCAAAAGGTTTTGAGCTATAACCTGAACCTCTACAGTCGAGTTCTTCACTCAATGACTTTTTAATATCTTGAATCTCATAAGCTATGTCATGGCGTGGTTTCAACGACATGATAAACGTATTCGTCAACCACAGCTTCTATCCAATTTGCTTCTTCCCTTAACTGTTTCAGCCTTACTTTCGCAGCATCATTCAGTTCTCTTTTCACTAACTTTGCTTCTGCATCTCCAAGGAAAGGCCGGATGATCTCCAGTTCACGTTTCAGACTCTTCACCTCTTTGTGAACTCCTTTTAATGAGTTTACTTATTCAGCCAGAAGATCAACCAAGTTCTCAGTGACAGGGCCGAAGAACGTCTCTGCCATTTTTCTCCTCAGCCGTGCTTGCTTCTGCGAAATCGGGCAAGCAATGAGAAAGCATATCCTCCTACTCATGATCTCAATGTTGAACGCTCAATAAATGATTAAAAGTTGATCATTGAACGTTATGTTAGCTGTCCTTTTTTAATTGTTGACCAGACACTTTTTGCTCTTTATTTAATGGTAGAAAATCAGAGTGTAATCCTTCGCAGTGTCGTTATTTGCATTATAAATTCAGCAAAGCATGATATTTTGGGTCAAATTAAAATTAAAAAAAAATAAAGGTAGGAAATGCTCAATTAATGGTGCGTTTTTCTACTAGTGTAAAATATGAATTTTTTTTTTTTTTTTTAAACTCGGGATGGTGGGGTTTAAAATCTATGTAAAGTGGAGTTGTGCATGAGATTACCTCTAGGTTACGTTTGAGTAAACAAAACTTATGAAACATAATAAAAATTTAAGCTTAATGGCGTTGCCCTACCAAATAATTTTGAAAAATATATGAAAAGACCTTGTGACATTGAAAGTCGAAAATCATATGAATGATTGGAGAATACTTTGATAGGATGAATACTCTAAAAAATAGTTTTTCACTATCATAATTTTATCAAGTTTGTTATATTATCCTATTAATTTGTTTTCAATATGATACAAGTATGGTATGATTTTTTTTTTAATGAAAAAGTATGTTATGATGTCCAACCCCCCCTCCCCAAAAAAAAAAGGTGTGCCACAAATAGGATAATTTTTATATCCTACTACAAAATTTTCCTAGTTTCTTCTTTGTAAAATTGATTTTTGGTATTTCCATAGATTCATGAAAAATCCCTGAACTTCCTTTTCTTTCTATAAATAGTTCCTGACTTGAAAATTATATTGAATTTAGTCCTTGAACTAAATAAACGGGTCAAAACTAGTCCCGCTGTTGAATATATGGATGAAAACTGTTGAATATAGAAAGTAGCACCTAGTTGCGTCTAGGGGTGAGCGTGGTATGGTTTAGGCGGCTATTGTTCAAAAATTTTTACCAATCCACAATTGCCGTTAATAACAGTTTTTTAAGTAGGATTGAAAAAAAAAATTATTATATAAATAAAATTTTTTATACGGTAAAAAATTATCTACACCATAAATTTAATATTTACTGCATATATCTTTAAAACTTACTATTTACTATAATTAATTTTGAAAAAAAAAATAACATATTCTACCATTTCCAATCTTGTATTTATAGGGAGAATATATGTCTAACAACTCCAACTAACTGAAAATGAGCCTTTAACAACTATCTAGTCCCAGACACCACTAACCAATACAATCCAGTCCGCACTTTAAACTTTTAAATTTTATCCGTTAAACTTACAAATCTGTAACAAATCACTTCTTATTGATTACGATTTTAATTTTTTTATCAAAATTGACAAGTAATTTACAAATCACCTGAACTTTTTTCCTTTTCCTCTTCCTCTTTTTAGGTTGAAAAGACAAAACGGACATTCCATATCTTAAGAACAAGGCTTTAAGGTATTCCAATTAATATTTGTTCCTAACAACAGAGTATCGTAATGTGTATCTCATAATACAAAAAACACCAATCTAATAAGGTTGAAATTATACGATCGCAATATTTTCAAAACAAACCGCCGGTCCAATCGAATCCAAGCTATTTTTAATGAATAACTGGCCCCGATTGAAATTGGATTGGACGTCAATTATTAAAAACCAATATAGATTGAATTGGATATTCTTTTTATCTTCAAAGCATCCAATCCAATTCAATCCAACCTTTATTTATATTACCTATATGTATTTATATTGTTGGTCTAAAATTGAAAGACTGCTATTTTTCCATAGACTTATATGTACCAAAAAACCTCCTAATATTATGTAATATCTATTCTACTAACTTTTCTTCAACTTCTTTTTTTTTCTTACTTGATGTGTTTCTAGATTGAAAGAGTGTTATTGATGATAATCATCATCAAAGAGAGGAGTAGACATGGAGAATTGGATCTATTGGATTATATTTTCTTTTCTTTTCTTTTCTTTTCTTTTCTTTCTTTTTAATTGTTGAAGCATGACTGTTTATTCTCATCACTTTATGACTTTTTTTTTCTTTGAAGTATTGAATGTTCAATCAACTTGAAGTTTGTGATTTAGAGTTACATGCGTATTTGGATTTATAATTATAGTTAAATTATGTTAAAAAGATAATATGCATAGGTCAAAGATGGAAAAAAAATAGACAAAAAATATACAAAAGCCTTAACTTAGGAACCAATTGGACCAATTCAGTTCAATCTAATCCAATCCAACCTAATTGAATTGGCATGAATTAGATGATACACTAACATCGGATTGAATTGAATGAAATTTTTGAAAACCGACTTTGATTAGATTGGATGTTTATTTCCTAAAATAGGTTGGATGAACACCTCCTATTTTCTCGGTGTTAACATTTTTTGTATTGTTTATTTATAGAATTCTTTTTCTTTGAGGTTTCAGTTAATATTTGTTGGCAGTTTTTATAATTATTTTGTTGCCATTACCAACTTAAAGGGGGTAACTCTCATTCTACGTTATCAAATATTAAAAAAAAAAAAAATCAAGATAGCACTCATCTTTTTTTCAAAGCAAGAATTCTAGTCGAAATAATCTCCTTAATAAATTATAATGATCAAATATAGCAGTCAAACTTCAATGTTTCCAGCTTTCTGGGGCTCTGTTCAGCTCAACTGATATGAGCAATTTTACATTTTGTAAATCAATGAACCCTCAAAAGAATGCCAAGCTATAAATCAAGTGAGAGAAAGAGTTGTCTTCCTAATTTTTTTTCAGGAAAGACATTGCTATCTTGAAAATAGCTGGACTTTGTTCAAATAGCAAGCAGATGCAGAATCTTCTAGGCACCCACAAAAGGACTCTTCATCCTTGGGAAATAATGCTGGCAGGGGATGGTCCGGAATCACTCCAACCTATGTAAACAATTTTCAACTTTAGATAAATAGGGAAGAATCTATGATCAGGATGTACCATGCATCCCAAACTTGGCCATTGGATGATGAAAAAAAAAAAAAAAAGGATCTGAACCATTAAAATGATTTCAGCTAAAAACTAAATTCCTTTTCTCAGTGGCTGAAATTGTTTTTTCCTATTTTTCTAGTAGCTTTAGGATGTTCCATGGTTTTCACTTTTCACCGATATAAAGAGAAAAGAAAAACCTTGTCAATATCAGTGTGAGCTGGAGTCTCATAGCGAGCAACGGTAACAGCCAAGCCAGAGCCATCAGAGAGCTGAAAAACCGATTGAATCTTGCTGCAAAGCGGGATTGAACGGCACATGTGAGGAAGTATATTGTGTTATTCAAGCGCATGCATTATTCCGTTGAAGCAAAATAGATTTACCCCTTTCCAAATGTAGGTTCGCCAAATAACATGGCACGTTTATTGTCTTTCAATGCACCCGCTAATATTTCACTTGCACTAGCCGTTCCTTTGTTCACCTAAAGAAACCTCAGAAAGTTCAGCCAACAACCTTTCAGTCACATTGATGATGAATTTCCACTAAAAGCAGAAAAGGATATATGTTAATTAGGACTTGAAATTTCGGAAATATAGAATTAGTTTTGGTTTCTGCTCAATAGAGATGGATGGCATGTTCGTATGGAGACAGCCCGAGTTACAATATACATCGCAACCCTTCAACATTTACCTACAGTACTATTTGCATATATAAGAGAAATTTATAATTATCTAATTGATCATGAGGGTTAGGAGCAATAGAGCAAAAAAAAAGAAGATTTAAGAGGACAATGTAAAACTATACCAACACAGCCAGGGGTTCAGAGGATGCTATTGCACTGCTTCCATCTGTGTCATATATGTCTCGAACACCGCGATTATCACATATGTAAACAATGACACCTTTGTCCAGCCTGAATGGAAAAATGTATCAGAACTTATTCATCACGGTTCAATTAGATAAAGAAATGTAAGCTAAATTTATGAAAAAACTTGTAAAGAAAAAGATTAGTGGTCATGTCAAATTGTACAAGGTGCTCCTACATAGAATTACATCTTATTTCTAACGACATAAAATGGGAGGTTAATTATCTGTTCAAAATTCTAGAAGCCAGTAGCCTGAAATGCAAGTGCAAGTTCAATACTGCCCGAAAGGCAGAATAATTCTTACAATATGCTTTAAAATATGTACAAGAGCTTACCAAATCTTAGCAATCTCAATTCCTTCTGGAAAAAGACCACCGCTGCATCACAATTAGGCTTTCAGAAGGCGTGCAAAAGGAAAAGATTAAAATATAATAAGGCTGAGAAGCTATCACCTATTATCGCGAAGGTCCAACACAAAGGCATTGACATCATTTTTCCTCAGAGTATCAATTGCTTCCTTAATAGCCCCTGCATGGGACACAAGTCGTCAGAGCTAGCCGGGGAAATCTACTCACATCAGGAATTCAAGACAAGTTCTAAAGGTAATGGACAACCAGTATTTAAAATATCAAACAAAGTGATGGAAACCACATAAATCAAAGCAACGAAAATTTGAAAGTGTCTCCGCTGCAGCTTTGATGTACATAATTCGTAAAGAGAATAGCATAACCATGTAGGAGTTAGTAGGCCAAACTCTTAAGAAACAATTCACTAAGCAAGAGAGATGACGGCAACAAGTGTTTGAGAATATCACCTGATGCATTTTGATTGAATGATGCGAGTTTGATATAACCAATTTTCGAGGAATCCTTCCCTAAACCGGGCAACTTGCAAAGCTTTGACTTGACTGGGTTCAATGAAACCTTCTCTCGCCTAAACAACTCAGAAATAAACAAAATGTCCAAAAAGACATAGCAGCTAAGACAACAACAAACTCAAAACTCAGCATTGGCTCAATTCACCAGACAAATATTGACATCTTACATTTAAAAATCCCGGTCAATTGACTCAATTCCAATCGCCAAAGGATCGAATAACATATCCCAGATGAAGATTTGAAAATGTAATCGTCAACATTAAATACACTTTTGAAAGTGCAACATTTCTAGAGAGAGAGAGAGGAAGAGAGCTGAACTTACACCAAGTCCAGGTTCTTTATTTCAGGTCCGCTACGAATGGTCAATTTCACTGAACTTCCTTCAGATCCCCTGTTTCAGAGTTTAGGTACAATTAAACATAAACAAGTGACTAACGAATCTGTTTTCATTGAGTACAGGAGACAGTAAAAATGTAATGTGTATTATCCTGACTGAAAGGCCAAGTCAACAGTTAAACTGCTGATGTGTTTGTGTGTATGTAGTATATGCATATGTATAGAGAGAGAGAGAGAGAGAGAGAGAGAAACAGAGAAACTTACTGCAACCTATCAGCTGCATCATAGATGTTCATTGTTTCAGTACTTATATCATCAATTGCGAGAATAATATCCCCAGAAGAAATACCAGCTCTGTTTGCAGGACCTCCTGGAGCAGCTGAGATAACGACAAGCCCAGCAGGGGACTCGTCAGGTTTTGTAGGGTAGCCAATAGACAGCCCAACACCTGTAAGAGCACCTTGAGTTCCAGACTGCCTTCAAAGAAGATATTCACAGATTTAGAGAGAAAATTGCTGCCAAATACGATGAAGTAAACAATGCCATGTCTAAGGTTACTTAAACATTTGTGACTACCATGGTGTATAGGAATGCATCTTATGCAAACAAAGGCATAACAATCTAATAGACAAGAAATTTCAGAAGAAAACAGCCTAGTACCCTCAAACTCTTGAACTTCTCAGGCTCCAAAAACCTAGTGAAAGGATCATCAAGTGTAGCGAGCATCTTCTTTATAGCCGCATCTAAACAAACATGCCCAATCAGGAAGTAGAAAGGCAGTACATTGATATAACACAAATTAGTCAAAGGAACACATTAAAAAAAAATCCCATCAATAACAGCCACAAAGCTGATCAACCGTTTTGTTTTAGGATCAACTTTGAAATCTCAAGATACAGCAGTGTTCTGTGAATATAACTTATAAGAAAGGACAGAACAATTACATGTTTCTTCCCGTGTGTTCATCGGTTCATTGCGCAGTGCATTTTCCCTGTATCGAAACCAACTTTGTCCGTTAAAAGATTTGTCGACATATGCACGGTCTATTGTTCTCCATGCCTCCAAGAAGAGAAGATTCTCCTCAGATAAGGCCCCTGGCAAAATAAGTTTAAGTCAAGCCGAAAAGTAAAACCTCAAATCCCTAGAGACCAGCAATGCTTGTCACTAATTCATAGCTAAACTAAATAAACTTACAAGATGGACTCTTGGTAATGGCAACAGAAAGTGACATGACCAGCATCACTCCAACAACTAATCGAACGAAAGGAACTTTCTGCCTAATTTCTTCTGAACAATTTATCTTCTGATGGGAAATTCCATCACATTTTCTCAATTTAGGAATGAATCTGTAGCTTTCCGAAAACAAACCAAATTTAGCAGACAAGTTTTTACTCAGATTCCAAAACGGCTGAAGCAAGAAATTCGGTTTTAAAGCACCACTGCCGTCAATAATATCCCTTGGTCTAATACAACAATCCGTCCTCACACACCTCATGGAACTTTGCAATTCATTCTTAACAAATTTTGCAGGACAATGTTTCCATGGTAAAACCTGCAAAAGATGATGACTTTTATTACCCACTCTCAAACATCAAAGGCTGACCATTCAACCACAATTTTTTTTTTTTTTGGCTGCAACCCCCAATCATAAACGCTGCAAGCAACACGATAAGATTCGTCTACAAAAAAAAAGAAAAAAGCCACATGACAATAATATAGTTTTGGCTGTTCAAGGATATCATTTGGTGAACATTTTGAATTAAAATAAGCAAGAAAATGAAAAATGAAAAAAAAAAAAAGTATTATCATAAACAAGTGAACTAAGCTACAATCATCATGATATCCTAATGACAAGGGCTCACAACCAAATTTTTTTAAGTACTATGATAAATGAATGAAGTAAACCATCATCATCATCATAATCAATCATCATTATACTCTTATAGCATGAATGAACTAAACCATCATAATCATCATGCTTGATAAAAAAGCAAAAATTAATACCATTAAAATAATAAGCTGGATGGTGAGGAAAAACAAAAAACAAGCTTGATAATAAGCTTGAAAACAGCTATGTAAGCGTGAAAATCACCGAAACCGTCCATAAATCATACCAAACGGAGCTAATAATCTCTTCTATTTTACTCCAAAAAACTAACTTCTTGCCAACAAAAAGAAAAATAACAAATTATAGAACACCAGTTCTCTTCGCTATTTCTCGCATTTCCTTCTGAACCAAACACAACGAGAAATGGACATTCGCAAATAAATTGTAGAAAGAGAGAGAGACGTACTCGAGAACTTACAAGGACCTCCATCCAGAAAGTCCCGACAGATCAAATTTCGAAAATTCTTTTGGTCTTTTTTTTTGTTTTCTTTCTTTGAAAATTTCGTTTTCTTATATATATTTTCGAGAGGAAAAAAAAAATGAAAAAGGCTTTCCTTATCGTGTTTGCAAAATTTGAAAGCTTCGGCGGAGAGTTGCCGATGCCACGCCCGCTCGCGCCAATGGCTATCCTCTCTTGTTCATTGGAATGGGCCAACAAGTCATTGTGGGCCTAGAGCCCTCTGCTTTGGAGGGAGACGCCTGTGGGCTTGTACGTATCCAGATTTAGGGCCTTTTTCTTTGCGCTTTTTTTTTTTAAAGTAAAATAGTAATTGCATTTCAAATTATAGCAATACAAACACTAATTTAGACGTAAAAAACTACAATATATTTAACGATTTAATCCCGACAGTAGATAAAAATCACTAGTAGTTTTGATTGAAAACATTCAAGGGAATAACATATGTACTAAATTCTAACAAGTGAAAACTGTAGAAACACACAACTAAACTAGCATGCAAAAGGCTCTTTTAAATATACTACCATAGAAGACGGTCTAATCCGATCATTCAAGATCGAGAGACTACAAACACTAAGGTCAATCACAACACCTACAACGGACAAGCTAAAAAAACAAACAATATGGAAAATGAGGAAACCATATTGGATATTACAACCAAAAAAAAAATTAACAAAAGAACAAAAACTCATTAACCTTAACTAGTGAAAAGGTCACCGTGTTTATTTTACAGACACAAAACTAAAAACAAATAGGCAAAGTCCAAGTAACGCTATCGAACAAAATGTGGACGGGAGTCAAGAGAAAACATACGAATGTAACACCCATGAGCTAAAAAATAGTCGGAGAAGACATAGACCACTTTATCACCCATGTGCTAAAAATTTAGCGTGCTTTAGACATTATACTAATTCAAATTTCAACAATGTAAAAAGGCATCTAATTTTTTTCTCTTTTTGCAATATGGTTTTTAAAATTTATTTTGTAACAATTGAGTCCTTAAACTTAACTAAGTGTGATAACTAAGTTTTTAATTACAAATGCTCATCGAATTTGAGAAGAAACATGAGATACGCATGACTAATTTAGATGACCGATACACTTTATTTGCTTCTAAAAAGAGTCAATTTGTTTAATTTCACACCTAAAAAAAGAACAAAAACACAAAAAAATTTTATTATCATTAAGGATAACAATTTTGCTAACTTACATATATTTTAATTATTGTAGTCCCAAAATTCTTCCCAGTGTTTCTAAACGTGCATCTTATATGATAATTTTTCTCTACAATTTTGATAGATGTTTAATATCAGGGACTTAATTGTCACATTTAACAAAGTTCAAAAATCTATTCTCCAGAAAAAAGTTTAATGACCATGTTGCAAAAAAAGTGAAAAGTTAAAATTTAGTGGACAAATGCACCAAAATCCTATTATTAAAATACTTACTATGTTAATATATAGTATAATATGTCACAATCATCAAACAAATTAAAACAATAGAGGATTACTGACAACGGTTCTAATATATCAAGAAGCATTTTGAACAATTTTGAAAAATTGGGGATCGTTTTAAATTCAGGTACAAATTTAGGGAAATTTACAAAGATAATCCAAAAAAATATTGGAGAAACAATCGCATTTTATTGTTTCTTTAAGATTGGAAAGATCTATGGGGGGAATAAAATATAGTTTTATATAGCCCAAGAACAATTACAGCTATAATAATTAATATATCTAAATGCCAATAAATTATAAAGATAACATTGCACTTGTGCAAACAAAAAAGATTCTTTCTTCCTGTACACTCTGTCTGTCTCTTTATTTTCTATTATTCCCACTGCGCATAGCCTCTGCCCCTCACTTTAGCATGCTTATCACGTGGGATTTTACAAAAAGCTCAAATCCTCCCAACATTCTGGTACAGTCAGACAATTCCTTTTTTTCTTTTTTCTTTTCTAGAAAAACTTTTTTTTTCCGACATACAGCTCGACCCTCTTAGTAAAGTGGGTCCCACCATGGACCAACCTGATGGGGCCTACCCCATTGAGAGGGCCGGGCTGTAGCCCGTTTGGAATGTTTAGAATTCCCTCCTTTCTAAAATCAAGACGCGGTCAATAAATTATGGTCAAAATCGTTCATCTACAATATGCCAAATTTCTCGCGAACATGACCTTGAGACTTTTTGGACCGAATGGCTTTACTTTTGAGTACAAGTTGTTCACATTTGGACATTTGGCCGACTGCCATGCTCACCACATATTACAGTGTACCATTCAAATTGTATATTTTACGGTGTAAATTAAAAATATGTTACAGTATAAAACTTTAATATACTATAAGACGTGATTCAAATTTTATAGTTCAAACTTTAACATGTTAATTGGCCTTTGGCTGGAACTATGGTAGGAGGGTCTTTTTATTGTATATTGTAAGCAACTTATCAGGCCATAAATGATGAATAAATCAGTTTGTAATGTTTAAATTTGGGATGTTTTTGTTAAATGAGATCCAACAACAAAATTATATTTACGGTGTAGATTTCCATGGATTATTATTGAATCCATGAAGAAAGTGTTTATCTTTTTTCTCCTTTTTCTGTTCTAATTTGTCCTTCAGGTATAGATTTCCATCATCCATGGATTATTATTCGTGTATGAAGAAAATGTTAACCTTTTCTCTTTTTCCTGTTCTAATTTGTACTTCGATGTATTGTACTTCTACAGATTTGCTTTAGACAAACTTTGCACTCTTGCCAACAGAGCATACCATTGCACCACACGTGCGGGTGGATGTTGACCTATTCAAGTCTACGTGATTTTCCAGATTTTTCAAGTAAAATATAAGAGAATTTGATTAAGCAAATAAATAGTTTCTCGCATTTCACTCCGAAATCATACTTCTCGTCAACAAAAAGAAAAATAACAAATTATAGAAGACTAGAACCTAGTATTCTTTTTTATTTCTTGCATTTTCTTTTAAACCAAACACAATGAGAAATGGACGTTTGCAAAAGGATTATAGAGAGGGAGGTAAACGTACTCGAGGACTCGCAAGTACCTCTATCCAAAGAGTCCCGACAGATCAAATTTCGGAAAATTTTTTGGTCCTTTTTCTTTTTTTTTT
>CAMOHE010025133.1:0-26361 GCA_946598075.1 Artocarpus hirsutus
CGTGCGGCCCGACAAATAAGTATGTTTTGCCTTCACGTCCTGAATTCGAATCCCCCATCGTCAATTTTTACAACTTTATATATATATATATATATATATATATAATCTTACTTCAAATCTCATATAATAGATATATTTATTTGACCTTAAAATTTATTATAACTGGCTTGTGATTATAGTTATTCATGAGACATAATTGCATGATTGTATATCCTAAATTAAACTTGTAACATACTTCATATTACATTAATTATAATTTAAATGTGGAACAACATTAATAGTGTGGAAAATTTTACCTTTGACAGTGTTGTCAATAGTGAGTCCAATTCCTGTTAGTGAATATGCAAAAGACATGATTGCAGCGACGGCCGATATCCAGGACAACTTTTGGAAATTTGGGATTTGTTACAATAAAATCTCAACAATCCCGAGGGCAATCATGTGTGGGTTATTCAAGAACTTGCATGGGGCATTGAACGTCTTCTGCGGGGGCAATATGATTTCTGTATAGCCCTGCAGGCCACATTGATACATCAATCAACTCAACTAACAATAGGAGCTTCAACACTATAATTTGTAATCCAGACTAAGTTTTTGTAATCCAGATTAAGTTTGATATAATATTTTCTCCTACAAAAATTTGAAACCAAATTTAATTTCAAACTACAAATTATAGTTCAAACCATATTATCAAACTGTCTTATCTTCTATGTACTATTAAATAACAACAATTTTATTATTTTACAAATACAAATTTAAATAAGGTTATGCCATTATTTTTTGTACTTTTAAATAACAACTAATTCTATTATTTTACCCAAAAAAAAATAGAGAGGGATTTTGGAAGAAATATTATGCCTATTTTCTCTGCTTAATAATTGAAATAAGTAGATACATGCGTTCAAATTTCATAAGAAAAATCAATAACTAAAATATATAACTATGTTTTCAATTAATAACAAACTATCTTTATTATTTTTTTCAGTGAATTTTCCATAATGCCTCACTTAAAAAATTTCTGGCTCAGCTGAATATAATTAACATTTATATAGTATGTTGCAATGTTTTGGTGTATGAAAAAGATAGCTTACACGAAGCTTTTGGCCGTAGTGATGGTATAGCCGATAACAAATGAGGTAAGGTTGGCATACTGAATCCATCCACATATCATGCACATTTTTCCACCTAATCAAACCACACGAAATTAGATAACAAATTAGAAACGACATGACATTATATTAGCAAGATTTTTTTTTAAAAAAGTATTGGTAAAAACGTTTGGTAAATGTATGCTTCAATTTATCTAGTTTAATTAGTACCTAGGGTGGTTTTAACAGCTTCCATGTAGGAGTAATTTCTATTGCCAGTGACTGGATCGGGGCTTCTATAGCAATCTGCCAAGAGATAGGCACTGTAGAGTGAAACGGCTGAGAAGAGCAGGAGCATGCCAACACCTGGGATCCATCCAAGCTGCGACATTGCCCACGCCAACGAGAGGACTCCGGCGCCTATTGCCGTCGTGATTATATGCGCGCATGCCGTCCATAACGTTCCTGCATAGTTTCATGCAAATATTATAACGCCTCCGCATTGAAATTTAGACAACCAACAAATGAGAATTCGATTTGTGATATATTCCAAAGCTTGATATAAATTTAAAAATACAAAAAAAAAAATTATTTTTAAAGTTTTCTCAAGCTAGCTAGCTTTTGGATTTTCTAGATTGAAAATAATAATATATACCAGAAAATTAGTATAGTACAATGAGAAAGTGGAAGTTAAAAGTATTCATATAAGCATTCAGATTTTTCTTTAGGGTTATTTATCTTTTTATAATATGTATTTTAGGTTTATTTAGATAATATATATTTGGTTTTTGATCTTATCAAATTTATACTTTTAAATTAGATTTAATACACAAATTTATACATTTGCCCAATTAATCTTTATTTTTGACTTAAGAAATTACCAAAATACCTTCAAATTAAAAAATAAGATAACTTTTAAAACTTAAAAAACTTTATACTAAGGTTTTTGCCTTTAAAAATGCATCGAATACCTTCAAAAATAGGTGTTTTATGTATTTTTATTTTTCTTTTCTTCTTATTTTTTGAAAGTTTTAATTTTTTTTATATTTTACTTAAGGATAATTTGGTCATTTTAAAAGTTAAAATTATTTGTTGATTGAGGTAAGGTATAGATTTATGTATTAAATCTAATCTGAAGGTGTACATTCGATGAAATCGAGAATCAAATGTATAATTTTTGAATTAATCTAAAACAGAGAATATAGAAAAATAAATATCCCTTTTGTTTGATGCGATGCTGCAAAAATTGGAAATTAAAACTCTAAGCATACCTTCATACATACATGATATATAGTCTTAGTTCAAGTTATAAAAATTTTTAGAAGGAGCATACACTATATACCAGCTAACTAATTAGTATATGAACTATAATTCCACACCAAACTCTACTATAAAGTTTTGGATAGAGTTAAATTTTTCACCCTAAATTATATATATATATATATTTATACATGTACATGTATTTTTTTTTTGCTTGAAATACATACATGTATATGTTTACAAGAAAAGTTCACAATTTCTATACTTTCTTATGTCCAATATTTTAAACAAATAGTAGAATAACTTTTTTTCCCCCTTGTGAGGAGATCATCCAATAGTCATTGGACTGAAATGTAATTTTCTGTACTCGAATATATGATTCTAATATACAGAAAGATATACGTCTTATGGTTAAATTGATCTCGAATCTTTCACCTTTACCAAAAGAAAACAATTATTCGCTGATTATTAAAACTTTTAACCACGTCAAAATGATTATTCACATCTCGAATCTTTTACCATTAGAAAGACAAATAATTGACAAGCACATACAAGGTCAATGGCTTATAGTACATCCACGTTGAGCTTGCAATCCGATCATCATGTTTTTATTTTTGTTTTTTATAAACAGTTTTACACTAGAATATACTGCAACCACAATCAAATCATTATATTGAGGTACCAGAATAATTAAAGCTTATTATCTTATTTGAATAGCGTGATTAAAAAGGTATTTGGTAAAAGTAGTTTAAACTATTTTTTCAGTTACATACAGTGTAAAACTCTTAAATGCTACAGTAACAATAAAAAATTGTAATAGTATAAAGCTCTCATATGTTACAGTAAAAATAATTATAATCAATACCCTGCCAAACATCCTATAAGTTGAAAATTAAAGCATTATTAATTTTCAATAATTTCATGATAATCACAAAATCTTATCCTTTGATCTGAATTTGAACTATTAACATACAAGAGATTCCCCGATTATAGTAATCTAATATGCTTTTCATGACAAGGAAAATGACAAAACTTTCTATACAGGAACAATAATTTCTACACTTACTTTTACTTATATATCAAGCATAATTTGGGCACTAAAAAACTTTTCTTAAAAAGAAATTCCGCGCGAGTATATATTTTAGCAGCTAATATTACAAAATAAAAAGGACAGGCACACAGAGAAAAAGAAAAAAAAAAGCATCTTAATTAAATGTCCCCTTCCAAAAAAGTAATAATTAAGAAGAATCAATCGGCCTAGATATAAAATATATATAACGTAGAAAAGATTTCATTTCCAAATTAAACGATACTTTAAGTGTTTCAAAATTTAGAACATCTTTCCAAAGCCTATGCAAAGAATATGTGTAGTTACATAATATAGTATAGTTCCTAATGACTGTTGGATGTTTCAATATTTCTGACTCTTAGAATACTGAAAGGGTGTATTCGGACAAGGATACGACGACGTCGGCATATTGTCGTAGGGACTATGTAATTAATTAATTGTTCATCTTGAGCATATTTTAGTATCTCAAAAATTATATATTTTACAAAATGGAATAAATGAGATTAATTAAATTCAATTTTAATTGCATCTAAACTATTAACAGAGGGCTAGCTACTTTTTCAATGAAGATTTCAGTCAACAATCAAACATGACGAATAACAATGTGGCAAACAGGGCATAATTCTCAAACAAAGACCGGAACCACAAGCACAAAGCAATGAACTCTCACAGGGAAATATGTGTGCTAGAGCCTGAGAACAGAAGTTCTCCGGCACAACAAGAATGAGCCTACATCGTCTTGGTCCTGTGTGTTGTACGAAGTAAGGCATTGAATTCATCAGACATAGCAGCACGCCACTCGGGTAATTTTAAGGTTTGGGAGACAGTAGTGGGTTAGTTGGGGGAGAGGTTGAAGGGTTGGGTGGAGTTGTGTGGAAGTGGCGGATGGGGAAATTTGAGTGGGTGCTGCATGATTTAGTGTAGTGGCGTATTTGGGGAATACTTGGAAGAGTTGCATTTGGTTGGTGTACTTTTTTTTGGAAAGAGAACAAAGGGAACGTGATGAATGTGGAGAATTAATTAGAGGGGTCTTGCCTTCTGAAGAAGCAACCAAAGATGCACTACTAGAACAAGTGTGATTACCAATGCTTGACTGTGTTAGAAGGTATTCTAATGCGTCAGAAAACTGGTTTCCTAATGCCTTTCCAGCGTCGCTAAGGGCGTCGTTATTTTGCCGTAGCTAACCACGTCGTTATGTTTGATATAAGTTATCGACCTTATTTTGGCATTGGCAAGTTCTCAAAAAAAGTGCATTCATGTACACTTCTGTAAAAATTTGTTGATGCCTAATAACGTTGTTAGTTTTTTAAATAAAAACTTGCAGACACTATCTAGTGTTGGTAAGTTTTCTACTTTAAACATTATTTTAATTATTTTTAAAACTAAATTTGGTTTTAGTTAATATTTTCAATTTATTTTTTGAACCCCTGATTATTATTTTAATTATAAATTAATAATAAATTACAAAAATAGCAATAAACGTTTGATAATCAGTACTAATTAATAATAGGAAATATACATAATAGTTTCTAGCACATATTATCAACATCCATGTTAATACATGAAAACGCAAGTCCAAAATATAAATCTATACATAAAATTAAAGGTTTAAACTATAGTCTAATAACATAGGTCATAAGCATCATCATCGTAAATGGGTGCTTTAAAAGGTGAGTCTTATATATAGGGTCCACCTTAATTACTCATAGTGTTTAGGTGTTTTTCACTACTTAGATGAAACGTTCAAAAGTAATCCAGGGATTAAAAAATCAATCTGTGGACTTGAAGGGCTCATAAGTGTGGAGGTTCTTATGAAGTCCTTGAATGGCGCCAGCAGCCGCGGCCAGGGAAATGAGAAAGGTCATTGGGCTAACGAGTTTGAGCCCAGCCCACGCATGGTCCCTTTGGGAATCTTATTTTGGGCTATGGTCATCAAAACTGGGAAGTACACTATAATGGGCCAGTTCCGAATGGCCCCCATTAGTGGGATCATGTCTGTGAAGAAAGGCAGTGCCAACGCTACCACAGTTACCATCACCACAAAAAATGTTCTCCAAGTTGGCCTCGAGAGGATAATGGGGTCGAGTCTTTTCCCGTACATGGAAATTGTGCAGTGGCTGGTTACGAAGCTTGAGTTGGGCCACCTCCTGTTGGCCCAGGTTTCCACCGCGCGGGACACGGGCTGCCACAATACGTGAGAATGAAGGGCAAAATTGAAAAACAAGAACCGAGAAAGAAATTGGAAATCCACTCCTTTAACTCGTTTCTTTAGTTTTGTTTCCTTTTCTAAAAACATTTATCATTTTGGTAAAATGAACATAAATCTTTATACTCTTAGACGATCTAGGTCACCAGATAGTTAACCTAACAAGTGACCGTTTTATTGGCAATATCCGTTGAACAACCATAATTCGTTTTTTTATTTTCAACAAAAACTACTGACCATCTTTGGTCGCCAGACAAGCCGTTGGAGTAAAATGTGGTAGATGTACGAATAAATTATCTTATTTTTTATTCTCAATAAAAACTATTAACTATCTCTGGTCTTTGGCATGGGCCACTGAAGTGGAATCTAGCAAATGCCAAACCGGAATCTACCAAATTATCTTATTTTTTATTTTGAACAAAAAAATATTAGCTGTCTTTGGCCGTAGGCATGGGCCATTGGAGTAAAATCTAGCAGATGTAGAATCAAAATCTGCTAGATTATGAATTAAGTTTGACTTGATTCCTCATCATATACTAAAAAATCTATAAAATAGTTGCAATCATAGAATCACAAATCAAATTTCAAATATAAAGTTAAAATAATCAAATCACAAAAATATTTTCCAATTCTTCGTATGGTCATACGTCTAAGAATTATCCAAATTTAAAATCTAAGTCTTGAACTACGTTTGTCTTGATTCCAAAAACAGATACGTAGGCAATCTAATTGCAAAACAGGTACAACTGCAAATTCTATTCAAATCTCCAAATTTCCAAGGATAGAAAAACAAATCCAATTCTACAAATTCCTTTAGATTTCATTCATGGTCAATCGCCATGGAATATTCCAAATAAACAATTATCAAATTACCCCCCAAATCCCAAAAGAGGTTATTCGCCTTAAAATCTTAAAACAACAATTCTTAAATTCCATATGGGATCCATAGTCTTGAAATTTTTTAAATTTCAAAAGTCTTTTGATTCCATATATAGTCATTGATTGTGAGTCTTTCAAACCCAAATCTTCCAAATCCAAAATTCAAAGCACATGTGGCTTGATCCCTTAACAAAGTCTATAAGCAACTTGGCAAAATTCACCTAGCCCAGCTGCAATTTCAAAATAGTCTTAACATTCCCTAAAATAACATAAGTAATTGTGTTTGGCTATTAGTTAGAACCAATTGGTTCTAACTAACAAACAATGAAAAGCTCTTACATGCTATAGTAACAAGCAAAACGTTATTACAGTATAAAACTTTCATATGTTACAATGTCTTTAACTAAAAGTGGTTCCAACCATTAGTTCTAACCACACTTCTTAAATACCCTAGAATTCATGTTATCATAATCAAACACTACTACAGATGGAAACCATCGTCTAAAGATAAGACGATGGTTAACCAAACCATCGTCTAATCTACTGTTGTAATATGTAATAAACAATCGTCTAATACCCACATGAAACCTTCGAGAGTTTAGAGAGAATATATTAGACGATGGTCATTTTGTCATTAAATATGCCATATTTAATGACGGTTTTTACAAAAAGCATTGTAAAAGAGTCTTCAAAAAATTAAAAAAAAAAAATCCTTGTAACAAAAAATATATATATTTCCTTGCTAAAACAATAATTTGTTCGAAGATTATTCATAAATTAGATAAACATGATTTTTATTTTATCGAATAAAACAACTAATGATTTTCTAATAAATTTGTTACTAATAAAATCACTAAGTAATGCAAATATTATAAACAGAGTTTTATCTATAAAATCTAAAAAAAATGCTTTGAACATGATAGTAAGCAACAACAAAAGATAACTTATTCTAAAAGCAAAAGATGAAGGAATTAGAAGAAAAGCATCCTGGTAAACATCACGGTGAGGTCATGATTAATGGAGTTGGAGAGCATGTTGACGAATGCCGATGACCTGTGGTCATGGTGATAGTAGTATCGATGACAAAGGCAACGACAGTGGTAGAGGTTAAAGGAATAATGATTGTGAAAGAGATAATAAAGAAATTTAGGAGAAAAGAGAGGGTAGAGTTAAAGAGAGAGGGGAGATGAGTTAGAGAGAGAGATTTATGGAGAAAATGAGGAAGTTGAGAAAAAAAAAATAGAGTTTGTAAATGAGAAAGATGAAGGGATGTAAGAAAATAGCTTGGAGTTATAAAAAGAATGGAAAATTTTGAACATTTTAAAAAAATTAGCAAGAAAAAGTGAGTCTATTTTTTTTTTTCAAAATTTTTGGATATTAGATGACTTTTTTAGAAAACTGTCATCTATTGTAGCATTTTAGATGATGGTTTTTGAAAACTCTTGTCTAATATGTGTGTGTAGATTTAAGAAAAATGAAAATCTCAATGTTGTGTTTTTTTTTAGATATTAGACTAGAGTTTTTAGTAAACCGATGTCTATTAGACGTCACAGAATTTACAAATTGTTGTTGTGAAAATCAAAGAGTTTTCCAGTGTACCAAGGGACTTAATTAAGAGGTTATTCTTATAACCTTGAATGAGTTGTAGTTAAATTTTTAACAATAAACTCCTATGCTTCTAAATCTTAAAGCAAGTGAAATTATATTTCGTTTGCTCAACAATATATGCTTGATTTTTGGAAAGATGGACTCATTCTCTCCCAACTATGGGCGCCTGGTTTTGGCTTTTTTTTATATTCTTTACTTATCCTAATATGTATGACCCTAATTTTTAAACAAAATAAATAAAAAAATTTTGTACTACTAATTTTTATTTAGATAAAGGTTAACTAGGACATTTTGGTCATAAAAACTTTTTTAGGATCTTGGTTAACAAGTTGAACAGAAAAGTGAGGCACATAGAACAATGTGTTATACAAATTTTTGCTATAAACACGACCAATCTCCCTCATCAAGGAGAGTAAAATCCAAAATAAGAAGAATATTTAAAACCAAATGACAAATGAATATAAAATGAGACATCTGCCAAAAACACGACCAATATCCTAAAAACGACAATATTGATAGTAAACTATAAACAACTAAATTTATGAAAGATTATAAAGGATGACAAAAACATGCAAGGATTAAAAAATCGACATTTTCAATAATATTTTTGTTGAAATTTTTGTATTTTAAAAGTATCGATATAAAAATAGGAGTGCCATATCTTTTCCATAGAATATCCAAAAATTTTCGTAAAAATATCCTCATATATCAATATTTTGATGGAAATATTAATTTTCGTAAAAACAGTAGTATTAAATGATAAAATATCAAAAAAATTTATGGAAATTTTAGCACAAATATAAGCAAAATATTAAGAAAATATCCATGTTTCATATTTATTTTTTAAAATTTAAATTAAAATGTTATAAAATTCGTGTCATTGTTAGTCACTTTTTGATGTAGTGTTTTATAAATTCATTTTTCAATGTTACAAAATTGATATTTTGTATTTTCTTAATATAGTTTCTAGTCTTTTGAATTATGATAAACTTTATCAAGGAGTGGCCAAATTCTTGGGGTGATAGAGTTGACAGAGAACTAGAAAAATAGAGATTAATATTATATCTTACTTCTCAATAACTTCACTTTTTAATAATTAGGATAATTCATAATTTGTTAAGCATAGCGAGATAGTGGCATGACACGTTTAGAATTATATAAAAAACTATTGAAACTCCATGCCTTGGTCATAACATTGCTAAAACCAAAAAGATATTCCCAATACCTTTGAAAATCTTAAAAGCTTTTTTTGGTATTAATGTTTTCTTATCTTGTATAAAATTATGTATGTAAAGTATTTGTATTATTTATTAGGGATTTTTGCACCGTAGGTCTCTAACCTTTGCATCCTTTGGCACTTAGGTCTTTATTTTAAGAATTTAGGCACTTAAGTCTTTAAACTCTTAATCTTTTGGCACTTTTAGTCTCCATTTTAAGAATTTAGATACTCAACTCAAACTCTTAATTTGTTGGTACCGTTAGTCCCGATCTTATTTTTACTATTAAATAACCTAACTGATATTAATATTTTGAGGCTTTTCTACTCCTTAAGTCTCAAAAATGTAAATTTTTTAGCAGAAAGATCCCCAAAGGATCATTTTTAAATAAAACTCATTGTTTTTTGTTCAAAAATAATATTTAAATGCCCTAGCATAAAGTTAATTATGATAATTATTGGAAATAAATTAAAAGATTGATTATAAATTAGAAAAAATAGAAATTCATAAATATCCTTTCTATTTTATTTTTGATAACTTGGTACCAAATTACAATGATGTAACTATAACGCAACAATATTTAGTTGTTCAATTACACAATTTTTCTTAAATATCTTCAATATAATTGAGAGTAATAAAAAGCATGCAATTGAATATATAATTGAACAACTAATTGTTGTATTTGTCTTTAGTTATATGGTTGTAATTTAAACCAACTTAACCAAAAACATAATGAGATGGATGGTTAATTTTCTCAATGATATTTGTGAATTTTTTTTGTTTATAATCAATTACTTGTCAATAATTATCATAATTAACTTCTTTCTAGGGTATTTTATCATTATTGTAGACAAAAAGTAAGTTGTACTTTAAAAAAAACAAAGAAAAGTTTTTGGGGACCTTTCTATAAAAAAAATACACGTTTTTAGGATCAAAAACAAAAAAGCCTCAAAATATTGACTTCACTTATGTCATTTAACAACAAAAAGAATATGAGCACTAACAGTATCAATAAATTAACAGTTTGAGGATTGAATGCCTAAATTCTTAAAATGTAGACTCACAGTGCCAACAAACTAAAGTTTGAGGACCTAGATGTCTAAATTCTTAAAGAGTGGACTAAAATGCTAACAAATTAAGAGTTTGACAACTTAAGTATCCAAATTCTTAAAATAAGGACATAAGTGCCTAAGGTTTTAAAATTTGTGGCCTACGATGTAAAAATTCCTATCTATTACATAGTATTTTGGTTGAGACTTTTATCCATATTATGTATTATTAACATTAGTTTCTTAAAATCTCATTTAAAAATAAAGTCAATTTCTACGCATATCAATATTATTATAAAATTTAAATTTTCATAAAATTTGAGTACCAAAATTTTCAAAATATAGATGGTATAGATATTTTCATCTTTGGAAATACGACCAATCTTCTCAATTAACTATAAGCGAAACATCCCCAGAACCACGACGAGTCTCCTAAAACGACAAAAGAATGAAATTAAAAACCAACTATAAATGGCAACAAAACAAAGACCAGGCTCTTAGAAACACGACTAATCTTCAAAAATGGGATAGAGCTTGGGCCGCGGAAGATATTGTAAACAACTCATATATGACAAGCACGATCGATATCCTGAAAACGACAATACTGAAACTGCAAACAACAACAAAGTCATCTCTCTGAAACTCGACCAATCTAAAAAAACGACAGTGAAACCTAAAAGCGACATTATTTGTGAAAAAGACATTGATGTGATACAGAAAAATTTAAAACAAAATACATAGGCTGATAGCTCTCTTAAAGAATGGCGTATCTCGAAAACGGCAATCCCATGGACAAAAAACAAAAAACAAAAAAAAAACGACGACATATCTTCACTGCATCAATAACTAATAAAATAACACAAAGGACTCAACGATTTTTATGAAACTCAATAAAAGAAATCCAACATATTTTCATAAAAAGTATTTCTAGGAGTAGGACACAATTCATGCTGTTACATACAAGTCAATAGGTAGAGAATTTTTTTGCACTTTTTTTCCCCTTTTGAATAAGACAATAATATACAGAAACGACAACAAAAGAGAAGAAACTTAAGGAGTACATAAAGATGCTTCAAGAATAACTTTTAAGAGAAATTACACCCAAAAAAGAAAAAAAAAATCTGTAACGGATGTGTTTTATTATGCTCAAGTATATATCAAAAGTAGTTCTCTAACCACTTCTTTTTATGGGAAAATGAATTCATTATTGCTCAAAATTAAAGAATTAATGAGCTAAACAAGCTTAACTATAGGAAATTAAGGAATCCTGTCTTTTCATTTATATCTCCTCAAGCAGATTGAAACCATCCTCGAAAATTCAAGTGCTTTCATGTTCATGATAATATTTTGACGTCACCAATAAAAGTGAACAAAATATATATTAAAAATCTTTCCGGGAAATTTTTCAACTTTTCGAGAGAGGACATGACTTAAAAAAAATATCTTTTTTTAAGGAAAAATCACGCTGCAAATATAACATTTTCACATATATAGGCACCATACTATATATGCTGCAAATATATATATACACATATATACCAACTGTATATATAGTAACAATTGTCATTTAGATGCACGGACACAGTACCAGATACTAGCTATATATATAGACATGCATATAACGTGTCCTGCATCTAACACATATATATCTTATGACACATATCAATTCATTCATCACTTTCATTCACATACTAATTAATTCTACATGAAAGCCCACACAGAATGCATGACTTTGAAATTTCAACTAAATTAACAAATCGGCTATATAATAGAGGATTTCCAGTGCAGTCACTGTTGTTCTTCATAACAGTCCGTAAAAATTATTATTTTAACCGTTAAATTAATTTTTAACCAATTTAATCTATAAGTGTCATTTATAGATAAGACTGTTAAAACATTCATCAAAACGGTTAAAATTACAGGAAAAAAAGAACAGTCCATATCCTAGGAATTTCATATATATATATATATATATATATGCCCTCAAGTTGGCTAGGCTGTAAGGGCTGATAACTCCATGCAAGTACTGGGAACAATATCTCCATTAGCTGCTATAGCCAGTACTGAAAAAAAGCTGCTGCTGTCTCATCCCCCAATTTCCATTGAAGGAACAAGTGGTGTCTTTTCAATAATCTGACTGCTACTAACTGAAAACAGCCAAACTCGCATTATAATTTATAATTTGTAGGTCCAACTCCAAAAGTGCAAATTACAAAAAGAGAAGGGAAAGAAAGAAAAAAAAAAAGTGGCCTCACGTTTTAGAGTGGAAAGCTCCGTGCTCCTCAAAACGCGCAGCCTCCTCGCAGTGGATGCAAACATTCTGCCAAAAAAATGATGAGTTACAAGATTAGTCATTCGTCGGTAATCAATTTCCTTATCTTTCATTAAAAATAATATGTAAGCATATGCAATATTAAACAGCACACAGATAGGTTTTTGTTATGATTCTCAAAGGACCATGCATGACATACAAAATTGAAGAGAAAACATGACATTATGTCAAGTGACGGAGCTAGAAATTTTAATTAGTAGGAGCTAAGTATTAAAACAAAAAGCTAATTGATATAAAAATTTATTAATACACTGCAATAATTCTCAATAGATTTTCCTGACTACTGAAAAGAAAAGGTGATATTTTTAATGGGGCTATAAGAATATAATATAATACTTATTTATCAATGAAAGATTTTTTTCACAAAAAATTTGAGTGGGGGCTTAAGCCCGCACTGGTCCTTTGCTTGCTCCATGGGAGACTAAGTCAACATAACGTTGACGTTCGAAATATAAAATGTTGATTTTGGATAGCTAAATTTAATGATGTTACCCACTTTTAATGTCAATATTATGTTGAATTAATGTTATATTATGCTTCTTACTTTTTATATACTACAGCTATAAACTACTAATGTAATATATTGGACTAAATTGTTTACCAGAAATTTTTAAATATACCAAATAATGTCACAATTAATTTGTTAAACTGTTATTAAAAAATTACATTTTAGTAATTGGCTAGATATGCATAACATTTATACACAAATTATGAGTATGTTTCATTACATGCACAAAAACAAAGAATTATGTACTTACTTCCATGGGACATCCCCAACAAGCATTCTGTCACCTTCGTTGTCTTCATAAACCAGCGTATATTCTCCAATAATTGTGGCTGTTTTTGCATGATCCCCGGTCTGTTCCTTACTTTCAGAGGCAGAGTGATCTCTTTGAGCTACAAATGGCATACATGAAAACATTATTAATATTATAAGCGGCCAGATTTCAAATTAAACATAATTAATTCGTCATGATCAAATAACTAATTATTATTGTACTAGGTAAATAAATTACCTGCAAGTAGGCCTCGGAAGAGTTGATCAATGGCGTAGGAAAGTTTCTCATAACTATCATAAGCTTTGAGGTCAACCTTTCTTCCAATAGGGACTCCTTCCATGTTGATCTTTACAAACATATGATGATCATGATCTAATTCTGATGATCTTTTCCTCTGATCCTGCTGCGGAAGTACTGCTATTTTCTTTTCAGATTCATCACCACTATGATCATACTTATTGTTGGTGATATTCAATGCTACTGTCTTTGAGAAGCTGTTGCTTCCGTTTAGATTTTTCCTGCACGAACGGATCGGAGGCCACCCGATTACCGAAGCTCTACCGGCGGTAGTTCTAGTACTTCTGTAACCATTAATGCAGAAAAAATGTTACAACTCATAACCTCCAAGCCTTTTTTTGACCTTGGAATCAAATAATATGCAAATCTAACATGTCAAGGCACTAATTCAACTATTAGTAGGGCATTTACTTATATCCAGAATTAATATCTACATTTTCACTAAGTAAATTATTTTTTGAAGTGTTAATAATAGTTCACGTTTCTGAATGTTAGGATACATTATCAAAAAAAAAAAAAAAATCACATTATTAACATTATTAAGATTCTATATACACTTTAATTTCTAGCACAAAACTAGACGACCACTTTAGTACATGTACCTAAGGCTGCAGAAGCTTTACTCTTTTTTTTTCCTTTATACACATATATATTTCACTATAAATATATATATATGTATGTATGTATATATATAGACAGACACACTTAAAAAGGCGAAGAAGAACATATAGAAACCTTTTGTGACAGCAATTTGGTGCAGAGGAATTGGGAAACTTGGAAACAGTACTAGCAGCTGCAGGAACAGGACATGGCTTCTTATTCTGATCAGAGATCTGCAACTGATGATGATCATGATCCCAATTAACTAGAAACGCACATGATGGCTTCTGGGAAATTATATTCAGTGAAGGCTTTGTAGGCTGTACCAGTACTTCTTGCGCCTGATATTGCTGTACTGTCTGTCCAATATTACTATTACACTGAAAAGTGCTCCTCAACCAATTAACATGATTAATCCGCTCAGCTTGATCATCAAATGGTGATCCTTCGTCCTCATCATGATGATCTCCAGGAGGGCCAAGCCTTAGCTCCAGCTTTTTGTTGTCGTTTGATAGGCCATGCAGGAGGAGGCTTCTTTTGTTTTTTCTGATATTTGTGATCCATTCTTTGTCGTCTGGAGGAACTAGCTGATTATGAAACTGATCATGATCATCATGAGGTGCCATGTTTTGATCTCTTTTGTCAAGAAATCAGCAAATATAATGAAACCTGGAAAAGGGAAATAGAGAGCTTAGTGCTTTTTTTTTTTTTTTATTGAAAGACCTGTTTGTAGAAATGGAGTTTGAGAAGTTTATGCAAATGGGCATGTGACATGATTATAGGTTTTACACTTTTGAGAGAAAATTATTAAAAGTTGGGGTCCACTAGAAAATAAATTTAAAGACATGATGTTGTGGAGAAAATATCAAAATTACATGTCTACAAAGAGGAGAAGAATAACAAATTAAATAATTATTAACACAAGAAAAAGAAAAAGATCATCAAAACATGACTAGTTTCTGGCCTATCAGAAATTCACAATAAAATAAAATAATAATAACGTAATTATTACTTGGAAATTTTAAAGCAAACCTCTCAGCATAGTAAGAACAAAACCCAATAATTATCAATAGATGAACATGACTTTAGATGGTTTATATAGTCTGTATGGATATATAACAAGCTTTTTGTCAACCTCCTGGCCTATTATAACAAAACCGAGTATAGAGCAACAAAGAGTAAAAAAAGCTAAAAGATACCTTATTTATTAATTTGTCAAACTACTAATAGATGGACACAGAGATTGCATATATATATATATATATATGTGTGTGTGTGTGTATATATATATATATGGACAATCAACGAGTAGTTTCTTTCAACTAGTGCTCTCTCTCTCTCTCATCCGTAAATGCCGAGTGTAGATAGAGCAGCAAAAGCAAAATGCTAGGAGATACCTGTGTCTCAAAACAAGTGCGCACTTTATCAGCAGAAATGAAAGTGTAAACAAAAAGATTTTCAAACTCAAATAGACGCGTAGGTATTTTGATTAATTTTTTCCACCTTGGGGAATACAACTTTTTGTCACATATCTCTCACACATAACTTATAATCGACAAATATCTGTAATATGTGCATTTATGTATATTTTTAGATGTTACGTATTATTTATTTCTGATTTAACTTGACATTTAGAAATGTTTTTTTAGGGGACATTTAGAAATGTTTATTACTAATAGATCATGTTCCTGATTATATTAAATACTCCCATGTAATGTAAACAATCCCAAATATGCAGGAGTTCCATTTGTTTCACTGTTGCAATCAAACTAGGACAGACAGTTAATGATCAAAACCCCTATCTTTTTTTGATAGTTAATAACCAAACTAGGACATTTGCTTTGGCAATAAAAGCCCTATCTTCATTGCCTAAGGTACGCAACTGCCACACGTGATTTTTTTTTTTTTTTAATTTTATATGTGAAATATGATAAATGTTATAGTTCTTACTTTGAGCCATACTTGGTCACCTATTAATTTTTCTGGCTTCGTCCTTTTTTAAAGATCCTCCTAAATATATTTCTATGTATCCAATAAATGATGTTTAAAGTATACAAAAGACAATCTGTTTTTCAAAATATCTTTTGGAGCCTTTTGTTTCCTTTTTTTTTTTCTCTGAAATTTAGTTTTTTAGCCCTCCGTTGTTCTTTATTTACATATTTTGTCCTTTTTTTAATTTTCTTACAAATATTTAACATTTTTATTAAGGGAGAATCCGTTTCCTACGGATTCTTCTCAAAGCTTGAAGCCGAAACATTTCAAATTTTCATTTTTTTTTTTGTTAATCTCACAAATGGTCCTTGAGATTTACCTCTAGCCATGGTTTAATCCTTAACATTAAAAAAATCCCATTTTAGTCCCCAATCTCTTTACGTTAATGGTCCTTGAAACTGAAACATTTCAAACATTCATTCTTTGTTTTAGTTAATTTTACAAATGGTCCTTAAGGTTCACTCTCAATCCTGGTTTAGTTCTTAAAGTTTAAAAAAATCTCATTTTAGTCTCTAATCTATTTACTTTGCTTCAATTTTGGTCTCTTTGTTAATTAGACATTAAATATTTAACGAAAATTTTTTAAAATGTCTTTCTTTAGTCCCTAATCTATTACTCTATTTCATTTTTGATCCCTTTGTTATAACTAAGAGTTATTAGGGATTAAAATTTGAAAAATCTAAAGTAAAATACTAAATATAATGATTTTAATTTACGTAATAAAAAAGACAATTTATCAAATTTTTAGTAACATAAATTTTAATTTCGAAAAAAGAAAAGTTGAACTTCTAATACTGATATATATATATATATATATATATAATAATCATGTTTTTTAAATAATAAGCTATGCATTATAATTAACCTACAGCTATTATATATTGTGTTAGATAATCATAATTTTGAATACCGTAGTTATTATATATGCAAGTGCATATAATATAGTTAACTTTTAAAAAAACTAAAGCTCATCTAAAAAATAATATGATGAATTATTTTTTATTTTAGTTATATGAATCAAAATCATTGTATTTAATTTCTTGCTTTAGTTTTTTTTATTTTGATCATTAATAATACCTAACGGAGGGATCAAAAGTGAAACAAAGTAATAATTAGGAATCAAAAGTAAAATAAAATATAGATTAGGGACGAAAGTAGGACATTTCAAAAATATTCCGTTAATTAATTAACATCCAATAGATGGAGAGACCAAAACCGAAACAAATATAAGATTATAGACTAAAATGAAACTTTTGAAAATTAACGATTAAACTGAAACTAAGGGTAAACTTTAATAGCCATTTGTGAAATTAGTCCCCTTTTTTAATGTTTCAAGCCTCCTTTTTTTTATTTTCTTTTGCTTTCTTCCTTTTTCTCTCTCTCTTCGTCCTTCCCCATTTTCTTCATTTTTGCCTTTTCCCTTTATCCAAATTTGATTCTCAAAATTGTTCCCCATATATGCCCCGCTGTAGCAATTTCTTTTCATGAATATTCCTATATAAACTTTTTTTTTTTTTTTTTTGAATCCTCTCAAATGCATTTTTGGTATATACCTAATTAATAATCTGTATCTTTAACATATATATATACACACACACATATAAAGAATTCATTTTTTTCAACAAATCTCCTAAAAGAATGAAAAAAAATTTTCACGGAGCACTTTGCTTTTTATTTATGTTCATTAGTCCTCCCTTCTTTTTTTATTTGTGTCTTTTGATCATTCATTTTCTTTCTCCTCGCTTATCTTTTTTTGGTTGTTTTCCTCTAATATTTTGTCTATTTTTAGATTCAATTTATTATTTTTTTTCTATTTTTAAATTATCTTTGTTTAAATCTTGGATTTCACATATGTATAAAGGAGAAAAGCTCCCCACATCAAAAAACGCCGAAACACTTGCAGTTTTTTCTTTCCTTTGTCTTTTTTTCCTTTTTTTTAACTTTGTAAATTCCTTTTTTTCACCTTTTTTGTATCTATCTTTTTTTTTTATCTTTCTTATTTTATCTTTTTTTCCATCCTTGTCATTTTCCATATATTCTTTTTTCTTTTTTTTTCTCCAAATGTGATATAACTTTTGTTCCTAATTGTGCCGTCAAAATAATCCCTTCTCGTAAATGTATTCACCCAATTTCTTTTCTAACAACTCTATCAAATACATCAAATAATAAATAAAAATAAACTATAAATTTTTACAAAAATTTCGGATTCTTGTATAAAAAAAATGTTACATGCTGAACACGCGTACGCGTCAAGCACGAATTTCAACTAGTATTTAATAAGTTCATGGTACTTTAAATCAAGGTTGATGCAATTAGAATGCTCTAAGTTGAAGATATTTAAAATTCAAGGCTCGTTTAGTTTACATTCAAAGACCAAGTGCTATAGTTATTGTCTTGAAATATCGGTCTAAGAACGTAATTCTTAAAATATTTCGTTTCCTAGAAATTTTTAAGATAAAAAAGAACTTGGCCTCTAGAGAAAACGATTTTATAAAGTTCTCTCTTTATTAAAGAGAGTTGATCTTTATCATTCTATAAGATCTCAACCAAACAAAATTTTACGTTGATTTTGGACAGTTACAAGTTAACAACAGTTTCGTACATGACTCGACTATAAAGTGCAGAGTTCGAATCCTTTTTTATTTTTTTAAAAAAGTTGATTTTGGAATGCAAACCAAACGGGCCATTAACTTATATGATTGTTCAAGATTATGTTAGATTTGTTCCTGTAAGCTTCGTTGAAATTGGCTTAATTAATTCCAGACTTTTCACCACTTGGGTAATTTCAATTGATCGAGCAAATATCATTACAATTGCCTCGGATTAACAACGTTAACTAAGCATTCACCGCATATTCAATGTTTGAATGGTTTTTGAACAAAATAAACGTACCCAACATTCATTGGAAACTATCATGAATGAGCAGCATAGTAATTCGAAACACAAGATTGAGAGACAAGACGGATAAGATCCTTGCTTGTCACGTTGGAAGGTTGAAAACAACACTTAAAAATCATAAAAATAAATAAAATCTCCAATGCGCTCATATTGCATGGAACATCATTATTATTAGTAAAAGGGTATATTGCTAAAAAAAAGTTTTTAATTAAAAAGTCAAAATGTTTCTGACTTAATTATTGGTTCGTTCAAAAGAAAGCACCCAATGTGGGTGGCAATTACTAACTTTCTTAATTGCAAAGACTTTCAAAGTCACCAAAATGTAAACTCTTCCACTAAATATATATTGATCATGAGCTAGCACTCCCACGTGTTAAATGTAAAATGGCTGCTTGCTAATGTACCCAAAAAGCACGCGGCAACTCAAGGTTGTAGATAATTGTTGTATTCATATATTTGAGTAAATGTTAAAAAAATGAGAAAATTTCATATTGTGCTACATTTTTAAAAGTTGTGTTTATTTATATCATACTTAAAAATATTTATGTCACATTATCATTTATATTACAGATTAAGTTATACCATAAATGAGCATTTGTAGCATTTATAAACTGTAAATCTTAAAAGATCACATTTATAAAAATTCCTCTTAAAAAATGATGAAATTTATTTACCCAATATCGTTTCTTAAGTAGTGTAGCAAATTTTCACCACACAATACGAAGCATTTTAATTAGTCATCATGTTCTACTACAGAATCATGTGATGTAGACTAAATAAATGTTGTCATGTTGTATTGTAAATTTTTTGTTTTATGCTTGTACCCTAAATAAGAATATTAATATACTAACTTGTAAGATATAGCAATCATGGTAATTACACCCCAATTTAAGCCCTCATAATAGCCATCACAAGCATGCCTTTTTGCCACGCTTATTGAAAATTGGTGGGTAGCCTACTTTTATCCCTTTTGATTTGTTGAGGCATAATTTGAGTCTCTCTCTCTCTCTCTCTCCCCCTTATTTTACACTAAGGAATTAGAGAAATAAATACTTCATTGAATATCGGGAATTTGCATATAAAGTCTTTAAAATCATGATTGGCAAGATACCCTTTTGCAATGAACAACCCAAGTAATGGTTGGTGGATCCCTACATCCCACTAATTTTGTCATGATGACTGTCCTCAATCCTGATAGAACCAACTTCACTTTAGGAGCTCTTTTTAGACCTTTTGCTACATGTTATTTTCCCCTTTTCTCTTTCTCAATTGTCGATAATTATAGATTGCAATGGTCATTTCAATTTTTGCCTGCTAAAAAGCCAGCCAATCCACTTTCAAAGTTATGCTTTCTTTTTCAATGCCACAACACAATTAGGGGTACATATCTCCCACTCCTCCAAATTCATGGAATAATAGGATGAGTATCTCCTATCTTGTACTTCTATGGTTATTATAATTTCGAACAAGCCGTTATTATGAAATCGGTCGACACGCTCTTTGGAATCAGTCTTAGAGCATCTCGATTCAAGTCCGAGTTGTCTATATATACACATACGTGCACATATATACAATTTTGATGGCAGTCGTAATTATTTAAGAGTTGCATTAATAGCATAAAACTTTAAAGATGATTATGTGTATGACCCTTTGGTTTTTGTTATTAATTTTAGTGCTCTTTTGCGCTTGTTTTATGCATATCATTTCATAGAAGTCAACCATAAAAGCAAAGAGATCTACTTGTTTAGATCATGTAGGCTTCTGAGTCAAACTCAAGCATTAACCAAATTGTAAGGATGCTGAATTTCAGTACCACTAGTGCTTAGTTTCGACGTTGAAATGTGTGTCACTAAGGAACTAGTGCAAAGATATTGATTTTTCTTTCTAATGGGGAGGTAGACTTTGACAATGCAATGATTTGGAATTCTCAAGAATGTCAACTCTCTTTGAAGGAGGACAGTCTAGTACATTGTAAAAATTCACGGTCTTTTAGGCAAGTTCTCTAGGACTTGAAGTGGGATTTATGTATACTTCATTGTAAAAGAAAAAAGAAAAATCCATTTTCCCACCTTCCCAGAATAGTCATGAATGACGGAAGAATTAGAATAACACCATAATTAGATAGTTGGTATTTGAATATATTATTTGTTTTTGTTAGAAAATTTTGGCCAAATTTACACGTAAAAATGGTGCCAATGAATAACTAGATTTCAAAAGTGATAACCAACCTAATTTACACTAGTTTTTGAACTAGATTTGTTAGGCTGGATATTTTTGGGCTCGCGCACCCTTTCTTCCCTAGTAAAGCCCAGCTTTAGGCTTTTACAGGTACAGGAAGCATCTACACAAATTGATCAAGATTAATCCATGCTTTTAAAATGTTTCTTTTGCATTTATGTCAGGATTATGGATGACCATTTTTAAAATTTGATGGTGTGTGCTTCCCTTCTGTCCGTGCGGTTGAGAACAACATGCCTCGCATGGTAAGGACAGGTCATCAAAGACCGTTATTAGGACAATTCCCTGACAACAAGCTAGCCTCGACAGAACACGGGGCTGCTCACAAGCTAGCAATTGCCTTCAGCATTCAGGGGTTGCTCACAACCCCCATTAGCTGCCTATCGAGGCACAGCCCCCATAAGCACGCAGGGCTGCAAGCTTCAATGGTTGCTTGCATTCACCGTAAACATGAGGGCTGCTCACTTTAGTGGTTGCACGCAACCAAGCATGCGGGACTGGCTATAGCAAGCAGCCCTCATAAGCACTTAAGGTTGCTCGCTAGCAAGAAACACATAACTAGTAATAGTGAACAACCTGACGGGCGTGTGGATTGCTCATTCAAGCCTCATAGCAGGCAGCCTTTTACAATCACATCGGCAAATAACCTTCAATGTTCAACTAGTTTTGTGTGACACCAACAATGTCACCGGAAACGCTCCATAAAAAGGAGGATGATAGAACTGATTAAGGATTCGGGCTTTATTCTTCTTTTGGGGCTTTACTTTCGCTTGTTATTATACTATGTAACGAGACTTTGTAAGTTCTAGTGAGTAATCCTAGAAATTAGTGAAAATCTCAAGAACCATAGTGGATATATGCTGCAATAAACAGTATTACTCTAAATCCTTGAAGAAATCTTTTTTTTTTTTTTTTTGCTTTGATCTCATTTTACATATGTATAATTGTTGTTTGATCTGTTTTAATCAAGTTTCGCTTTGTATGTATAATCTGAAGCCAACAAAAATAATCTCGCAACAATGAATGTTTACCTCTTTGTATGCATGCACAAATTTTAATCTCCAAAGCATTGGCCCATGAAAGAGTTATTAAGTCCCAGAAACAACATGAGCAAACAAAAAAATAAAGTCCCAGAAGCAAATTAAATAGGAAAAAAAAAAAGTAAATATAGAATCAAAATCATAAAAGAGAAACATTTTTTATTATTAGTGGTGAAAATCGTCCATGTTTTTCTAGAGAATAATTAACATGCAAATCAGGAGAAAGATATATTTCCTCTAACTAGTTTATGATGATGGCAGTCCTTTGTAAATGTTATTACAGAATAACACTTTGAAGGTTATTTTTATCTCTGTATTATTGACTCAGCACCTTAGACAGCCTGTGCCAATCCAGCTTGCCTTCTTAACTGCAAATTATATTAATTAAAGCCACATAAGGATTGTAACATTATCATGTTATTTTATCAATTAGTTAAATTCAATTACTGGGCATGCATAGAGAAATACCTTGAAATAAGCTTCAAGCTGCATCCTTAAAGTCTCATGCTCTTGTTTCACTTTCTGAAAAGCCCTTACGCATCTAGAAAGTAAATCATACCACTTAGTAATATATACTAGAACGGAAATTAGGAATTGAAATCCTCATCACGCACACTGTCGGAACCACAGCCAGGTCATGTGCCTGCACTCAATTTTTGGAAAATTAATTTTTAATCCTATAGTTTTTATAAAATTTTAATTGTACCTTTACTGTGTAAGAAATATTATAACTGTGCCCTCACTGAATAATTGAAATATATAGTTTATCCTTATTTAGTAAAAAAAAAATTATCTATAATATTTAAATTATCTTGCTCTGCATGTACATGTGAAGTATATGTATGTCCAAATTACCCCTCATCATTTCCTGTCAAACAAAATTCCTTGAATTGATTGCACTCATTCTTGACCTTCGTAGCTCCAATACTGCAAGAAATTTACCCTTTATGAGCACACCCCTTAAGAGAGAGAGAGAGAGAGATAGAGAGAGAGAGAGATTGTAAGAACGAGTACGTGGTGTTCTAGCATTTAATCCATATTATGATATAAAAAGTACCTGGAGGTACTCCCCCTAAACTGGTGCATGTAATTATCCAGCTTAGCGAAATCAACAGGTCTACTCTTCCTGCATAGACCAAAATGAGTAGATTTAAAAAGATGATTAACAAAAAATAATCTTAATCAGCATAAAAATATATGTCGGTATATTATATATCTAATAGAATTTAGTGAAATAAATAAAAATGACATTTATCTCCTTTTATTGTGCACTCACAGTGCCTGTTCTATGTTGTGGAAAAGTCTAGCCGAGTCTTTGTAGAACAATGTCACAATTTCCTCCACAAAATTAGGGTTAACATCGTCTTGCAAATCCTCCAATTGCAGGAATTGCTGCTCATCGAGGTAACCCTGCAGCCGCGTTCAACATTACTCGAAACAAACCGATAAACAACAAAAGAAAACTAATTAATCCAACAATTTTAGAAGCATGCATTCTTTTTTTTTTTTTTTTTTTTTTGTAACACCACAATCGCTTAAGGGAACAACTATTAGAGATCTAATTAAATTGAAAATAATAAATATATAGTTTATTATATATAGTTGTGTTGAAAATAACATGAAGCAAGCTAGCTAGAAGCATGGAAAAGAGCTTCCATGCAGGTTTAAACGTCGCTTAGTCTTGTCTTAAAGTTGAAAGGCGAATGTTTAATTAGGCGTTGAAAAAGTGGATGGAAGGATATTGTTTATATGAGAGCTATCGATTGCATGAGTTTGAAGTATTTCATGTATATATCAGAAAACTAAGGCACGTTAAAATGCCTTTACCAATGTTCCTAGCTAAGGTTATCATCATCATTTTAGCTTTTTTGATTCTTTGCAATTTGTTCCATGTCAATTTTCAAATTAAAAAAAAAGGAAAAAAAAATATTGTTCTGTGTCATTGTCCCAAAAGAAACAATCGTGAAAAGTTTATTCCCCAACTCAATAAATTTGCCTTGCGACAAGAATTTCTTTAATGAGTGCGCAACACAATGATCAATGCTTATGAGACCAATCACATGTCGTGGGATCATAAATTACCTACCGATGATTGTGACTTGGTGTTCTTGACGTACAAAACTATTCTATAAACGTGACAAATCTCATCACCCTCTTTAAACTTTTTTTTTTTTAATTTAATTTTAATTCTAAAGCAACAAATAATACTATTTGCAATTTCAAGGACGGCAAGGATTAGGAACCTGTTCAATGAGGGAACTCTTCATAAGGGCAACCTGGTGTTGCAGCTGATTTCTGTCCATCTTTAGTTGAACTGACCAAAGAATAAAATAAAAATCTGAGGAAAATAGAAGATAATGACACTGTCCCGAAAAGGAGCCAAGGGAACTTGATGGCTTTATATGAAATGGCAAGATGGCAAGCCAAGGTTTATATAGGGGAGGTTACGTTGAGGAGAGATTCAGGAAAGATAGATGGTGACAAGAAGAGGAAAAAAATCATGGGTGTACGTGGCAAAACTAAGCATCACACTTGTCTATCAACTTTGACATTTGAGGATATGCATGAAAGTAAGTTAGCATTTGAGAAAAATGTCTTCATGATGATTAAAAGCGTGAGAGCCTAGTTATATGCTTTGAGGGAGGAAAAAAAAAGGGTGAACTCTTATGGTCGGTTCACAGGGAGGTACCAACCAGTGAGGGCGCGATTCAGTCTTAGAAGTGATTATATTTGAACTCAAGACCGTCGCTAAAAGTGTGACGCCAGTCAACTTGGAGGGCTTCCCATGGCCAAAAGCAAAACCGACGAGAAGAGTCTCTGTAGCATTAATGAATGACTCGGAGAAATATCACTTTGAGAGAGTTTGTACTCGAATAAACCGCTATTATAGAAACATCTTGAGTCTAATTTAGATGTAAAAAGAACTCAAAGTACTATAACATATGAAAACTTTATACTATAGCTTATCTTTGCTTTATACTATAATATGTAAGAGTTTTACACTGTTTGAGTTAAAACTGATAAGTTAAAACTAAATTTGCCAAACACTTGTGCAATGATAATAACCTTTTACTGACACAAGCAATGCTGGAGACAACTGTAGAGCTATTCAGCAAGTGCTTATACATATGCGTTTTATTATATGTGAAACTCACGGAAGCGGTGAAGTCCTGAAAACACGTCAGTTTGTAATCCATAACATCTCAACATTTTAGTCAAAAGAGAACGTACAGATGACTTGATCATATGTGGATGGGGGACAAATTCGTATGGATCTTAGTTGCTGAGTTTTTTGACGTATACTTAAAACAGATTTTCATCAAATTCCGTCCAATTTATGTATTATTGATTCTTGTAGACTTCCATTCCCCCCTAATTTGATGTTTAGAAATGCGAAACCTAAGAAGTAGATGCCCTATCACGTAAGTCCCAAAGATAAAGCAACGAAGCAACAAAAAAGTTCCCAAAACCAGAAAAATCGCAAATAATTTAGAGAATGACTCCAAACTAAAGTAAATATTCTCGATCAAAGTCAACCCTTTCCACACCATCCATAACTTCTAGTGGGGCGTGGCACACAGACGATGCCCTCGAGAGCGCCCACGCACACCTTGCGCTGCCATGTTGCAGACATTGGAATCTTGAGCAGCCTTACGTGGCAGCCAAGTGTAGCAATCAGAATCGCAAATAAGTTCAATATACTGATTCCTGCTCCCTTTCCTTTACCCCCATCAAGTGAGACAGCTGAGTTTCCTATATCATTTCTTCTACCCAACAAATGAAAGAATCTTACTTTAGAAAATGCTAAA